>OY757926.1:91441272-91593772 GCA_963585895.1 Sepioteuthis lessoniana | reverse complement strand
GGGAAAATGGAGCAAATATTTCTAGCATATGGTCTCCCCAAAGAAACGGTTACAGATATTATGATGCTTTATAGAAGCATGAAAGTAAAGCTTTGCTCACCAGATGGAGACACAGATTTCTTAGACATTGTGGCTGGAGTTTTCTAAGGAGACAAATTAGTGCTTTATTTATTTATAATCTGCCAAGACTATGTACTTCCAACATCAATAGGTCTAATAGGAGAAAATGGCTTCACACTAAAAAAACAAGGCAAGAAGCAGATGATATCCTGCAGAAACTATAATGGACACAGACTCTGTAGATGATTTAGCACTTCTCACAAATACACCAGCCCAAGCCAAGTCCCTGCTGCATAGCCTAGAGAAAACAGCTGGAGGCACAAGCCTTCACATGAACACAAATAAAAGAGTTCATGTGTTTTAAATGTGAAGGAGCCAACTCCACTCTAAGTAGCAGGCCTCTAAAATTAGTAGACAAGTTCATATACCTCAGCAGCAATATCTCATCTACTGAAAGTGATATTAATATATCCCTAGGAAAGGCATGGACTGCTATCAATAGGTTATCAATCATATGGAAGTCTGATCTATCTGATAAAATAAAATGAGATGCCTGTGGTGTAATGGTTATCCTCGCAGGAAATGGACTTGGCGACACGAGTTCAAATCCTGGACGAGACTGACTGCATTTCACATAGCACTAATACCCTTGGGAAAGGTATGAATCCAATTATTCTCCCTCCAGCTACGGGTAAATAGTAGGACAGACTAGGTTCTTCAGCCTTGGTGAGGCAACTAGTCTAGGAGAAGGAAAACTCTGAATTCAAACCTGTTAAACTCTGCTTAAAAAATTGACCTTGTGTCATATCCTGCATGAGCAGAGGGGTTGGTAAATAGGATAAAATGAGATTTCTTTCAAGCTATGGCTGTGTCCATACTATTGTATGGGTGCACCAAATGGACACTAATAAAACACAAAGAAAAAGCTAGATAGGATCTACACAAAAATGTTATGAGCTAATTTTAAGCAAATCCTGGAAGCAACACCTTATGAAAGAACAGCTCTACAGCCACTTTTACCTCTCACTTTAAAAAACAATCCAAGTAAAGACAAGCAAGATATGTGAGACACTGCTGGAGAAGCAAGAAGGAATTCATAAGTGATCTTCTTCAAAGGACCCCAATACATGGACATGCCAGTGTCAGCTCACCAGCAACAACTTATCTACATCAGCTCTGTACGGACGTAGGATATAGTTTGGAACACCTGCTGGGAGCAGTGTATGATAAAGACGGACAAAGAGAGAGAGAGAGTGTCAGGGAAATCCATGCTATCATCACTACTTGATACTGTTGCTGACAGAGCATACATGGACTCTTTAATTGATGCAAACACAGAAGCAGTGAAGACATGTTCATTAATTCCTAAAATAAATTATATTCAATTGTAAGCCTTTAAGATGAAAGAACACATTTATCTGAGGTGGTCATATCATCTACCTTTGGTTTAAATGAAAGACAATTAGAAATTGAACTGAAAGATATGAAAATTACCAATCCAATTCAATTTAATCAGGATTTTATAAATACGTCTATTTTCTCTCAGATAATATTTATAGGCATTTTTAAGACTGATTTTAAGAATCTTGTAATAAATTGACTTTTGACAGCATATCAAACAATCAGGGGTTATTTTAGGCCTAGAGGTTAGGGAATTATCTACACCATACACTCATTTCTGTCTGACTGCTAGAGAAGCAAGGACGAGCTCATAAGGTATGTACCCCTATGGACCCCCACATATGACCAAGCAAAAGCATGACGACCAGCTCGAACATACATACAGCAGCTATGTGAGGATACAGGATGTAACCCTGAAGACCTTCCAGAGGCAATGAATGATAGGGAGAAGTAGCGAGAGAGGGTAAGGGATATCCGTGCTATCGGCACGACATGATGATGATGATGATGTACACTCGTATTCAAATTTTTAGTATATTTTCTTAAGAGTTTCTTGCCCATTGTTATTGATTATTCCTATCAAATATTAATAATTTTCAATCAAAGTTATTTTGCCCCTAGATGAGACCCTAACTGATACTATGATTCTGGGTCAACATGAACTTGGGAGTAATAGTCATGAAGGAGTATTCCACACTCCTCAGATCTCCAGAAGTTGAATCTATCCATCAGATATAGTTTAGTAGCATACCCAGATCTCTTTTTATTGGCAGGGGGCCTTACCTATCCACAGAGGATCAATTTAGTATATTTTAATCCCTGTCTACAGGTGAATTTAGGAATGTAGCAAAATTGAATGAGATTTTGTTTCTTCTCTGATGAAATTATTCTTGAAACCTTTAGAAGACAGTTTTACATTAAAAAAAAAATCACTGTCAAAATTACAAATCTGAATCCTTCAAAAGGAATTAATTTTGATATTAGATCTTTTCTCCGTAAACTACAGCTGCTTTCCTTTGTTGAGATAACAAAATATTATCCATCTATAATTCTTTTGCTTTCTTTTTATTATTCAACAAAGAAATCTTTGCCACGAGCAGAAACAAAGTCTGAAAATTAAATTGTCAAATATCAACAAATTGAACAGAATGTATCAAAAATCTTAATAAGTGAGTTTTAAAGAAAAGATGTATCATTTTTTAATTTATCCCCCTCGGAGAATATCTGAAGGATCGTATAATAAATTATATATATATATATATATATATATATATATATATATATATATATATATATCAAAAAGTTCTTAACCCTTTGAACCTGTAAACTTGATATTTCAGAATAGGCACTACACACAATAAGCCAGATATTTTGAGTTAAGAGAAACTATGTTGGTTAGTTGGGTTTTATGGCATATCAACTTTTGTAGGTTATTTAACGCCAAATACATTTTTTTGCAAATAGTCAGTTCTGTTTCAAATAATTCAGTTTAGTATGAGTACACAGTTTAATTGTCAAAAACATTTCTACTTCAAACTATTGAGTTAAGTAAAGTAGTTCTAATTCAGCTAATTCAGTTTATTGTATGAGTACAGATTTTGTTTACACAGTTAAATATCAAAACACTTCTATATTAAACAAATCAGTTTAGTGTCAGTACAGTTTCAAAAACAGTTCCATTTAAAATAATTCAATTTAGCACAAGCACGCAGTTTAAGTACAGTTTAATTGTGAAAAACATTTCCATTTCAAGCTATTCAGTTTAGTCAAACAGTTCTAATTCAAACAATTCAGTTTAGCATAAGTATGGCGTTAGTTCTATTTAACCCACTCCAGGCCAGGGTGGACCTGGGAGAAATGGCAATGAAGGGGTACTCCACATTCCCCAAAGTTCCAGCATCACTGGACCCTCACCAGTAGATTATTTAGTGTCATATCCAGGACATTCATTGGTAGTCAGAGGAGTGTGAGATTGATAGTCACTTTGGACAGCTATGTCGAGTGAAGGGCTTTTGGGAAAGTAGTGTCATACAAAGCACAGCTTTCAACACATTAACTTTTTCTGCAAAGGGTTGTTGAATTCCCATTTGGTTTCCCAAGAAGCAAGCAGGTTGCCAATTTCTTCTCTGGCCATGTCAATACTAACAAACACACAGTAAGAATTTTAGTTTTACTTTCATTATTTGTCCACCAATAAGTAAGGTTGGCAACTGTAGTCGAGGGTGACCTGAAGGCTCTCTTTTCAATAGTTACTACACCGAGATGTAGGGGAGGGCACTACTCCTTTCCCAGGATTGCTCCACTTTACCCTTGATACGTACCTTATATTGCTGAGTGTTAAGTAAGGAAGTAGGTATCAAGTACCATTTTTAATGTCTTTGGTATGACGCGACCTGGGATTGAACCCAGGTCTCCCGGACCCTTGGCGAACACCAAAAAATGGAGAGAGAGAGATTGAAATTGACGTATGTTTCCTGGTTAACTTTAGATACCAATTGGACTTTTCAATTTGAGGGATCAAAAATTTCTGAGTAGATGATTGGATACGAGCTCCTTAGCTCAGATACATACTATGCTGGCCATCTATGCTCTTCCATAGTCAAATTCCACTTGGATCTCTCATACGAGAAATATCTTGATAATAATAGTCCTTTGCTTAAGTTTTCAGACCATCTAGCATGAATTTCAAAGGATGGCCACTATGCTGTCAGGCAGTTGTCACTTAGTGTGTGTGTGTGTGTGTGTGTGTGTGTGTGTGTGAGAGAGAGAGAACTGGTGATTTAGTTTATTTATTTTATTTGTTTTAGTTTGACCAGGTCATCCTTTAAGCTATTTCTTCATAGAAAGCAAGTCTTAAACCAAACAGTGCTATCCATTCCTTGACATAATGTAACATTTTAATGGGATGAATGGATAGCTTTAAAAAAATGTCAATACCTTGAAGTAAAATTTGAATGCATTTTTTTCTGAAGTTTTCAGTAAATTTAGTGAACGCATATCAGGATATCTCTACATTACAAACAATTACACGATTTGATTCTCCTGATTAAAATTCATGTCTTTCTTTCTCATTCCAAAACTGTAATACACATAGTTTTCTTACTTTTCTGTCAGTTGATAATAAAACTGACTTTTATCTGCAGCCAGCAATCAGTTCATTTGTCATGCAGGATATTTGCAGAAGCAATGCAGTACCTGTTACCAAAAAAATGTTTGTTTTGTGCTGGTGAGATATATTCTACTACTACCACTTGATTTTTTATCACAATTTGATGATCAATGGGTTATGTATTGAAAGAGTTAATATTATTCAGCAAAAGGTTTGAAAAAGTAACAAAATTTTGTTTTTATAAGAATACTATCATCATTGAAAGGTTATCATTCCATGAATTATGAATAGGACAAATATTGGAATTTATAGGACAAATTATCAAGTATTAAAATTGGACACATATTGGATTTTATTGGACAAACTATCAAATATTCAAAATATGAATTATCACTTGGATGAATATTTTTTACCTTCGTTTTTTCAATGATCATTTTTCAGCAAATAATTTCCCTAGCTTTCATTGGAAAATATTTGTTTGAGTATCATCATACTTGTTGTTTTGATCACTATTTTTCAGTGCATCACTCTGAAATTAAATCCCTCCCTTATAAATTAAAAATTGTAGGTCAGATGAAATGAATGTTAAACAGACTTGATAGCTAAGTATTATGCTGTTTTTTGAGTCAGTCACAAACAATTAGTATCATACCACTTTGTATCAAAAATGTACTAGCAAATTAAAGACTATTTCAGGAATTATTTCCAATTTTTACAATATTTTTTTATCTTTACGTTCTTTGATCTTTAAATTAAACTGCAAAATTTTCAAATAAATTTGTTTTGGGCAGAATGACAAGAAAAATACAAAAATGATTTTTAAAACAAAGAACAATGAAAAAAAAAACATCGGAAAACTTCAACTAATCAATGTTTTGGGGTGTTTTTCTTTTGTTTTTTTAGTTTTCTAATAAAATAAAATAAAGTAAAATTTAACCAAATGATTAAAATTCATCTTTTTTAGATCTGATAAAATATTTCTAATTAGGTTGAATGACATTGAATAAATGTAACCACATTTGTTTTTATTTTCATCAAATTATCAATTAAATACAATGGAGAAAAATTTTGAAACAATTGATCATTAGTTTTGTTATGGTAACAACTTTACGAGTTATACTTAATGTAATTGATTATCATTGTAGGAAATGGAATTGGTGACCCAAGTTCAAATCCCAGATGAGACTTTGCATTTTTACTTAGTACTAAATGCCCTTGGGAAAAGCATTAATCCAACTCTTCTCTCTCTGACTAAAATAGTAGGGCAGGCTGGGTTCTTTAACCTTGGTGTGACACGAAGAATTTACTTTTATTCCAAAACGGGGTTTTATTTTCGCACGTGTGAAGACAGGGCAGGTTGGCACTTGATCCCTTGTAGAATAAGTCCTCGTTCAGAGTTTTTCTCTCAGGCATATAAGAACTGGCATATTATGTGAGGGATTAATTTAGGGCTAGACTGACCGCCGCTGGCAAGGGGTTCCAAATTTCACACTATCCACACACCAACCAGGTCGCTTTCCTTCCTCCCCTAGACAATGGAAGATATGGACCTCTAGGTTGAGACGTGATAATATTATATTGTAGCAGTCGGCAACTCCGGTTTCCCGTGTGATATTTTAAAGGAATTTATAGGACAATTTTAAGCAAGATAACATAAGGCGAACAAAAGCTGAAAAGGAAGCATGAAGTAACAAATTCATAGCAGATGCCACAAATAACAACTTTGACCACGTGGTAACATTAAAATACATGAATCTTTTACTATACATAGATATACACCGTCAAAGTGTCAAATATATAATAAATGAACAGTCCATGAACATAAATGTCTTTCTTCTTTTCTTTCGTTTTCCTTCAAATTGAGAGAGAGAGAGAGGGTATACAAAATTTGGTATAAGGAGAAACAGTCCCAAGGGTACTTATCTTATTTCTTTGATGGAGTTCCAAGGAGAATCTTTCTTCTTTTATGGGCTAATAGACATTATGCTATTTTTAACACTGGCTTGAAGAAAATGGCTTCTTCGTGTCTCACAGAATTTCTTTGTCTTCTTTTACCCGGAGTACTTGGCTTTGATTCTGTCTCCTACGAACCCTGTCCAACAACTAACTTTTCTCTTTTCTATTTCCGCTGACGGGAGGGAGTCCCCACTTCCGTTTTAGGGTCCCAGCCAATTGTTTGGCTTCTACCTTCTAGTGTCAGGCGACCCGAGTGAGGTTACCAAGTATAAACATCTGGTCTCCCCTGTGACCCATATTCTTTCTTAACGGTCACTCTCTGACGGCTTGCCAGTGTTAATTCAAACAAGAAGATAGTAGTCATCCCACTTCCATCGTCTCAGTGGGATATCACGTGACATTGGTTAGACAATCAGTTTAGAAGGAAAACTGAAATCAAACTAGTTTTACTCAATTTAAAAATTAAGCTTTTTGAAGGGTTGGATAAATAAATGCTAATTGAAGTCCACCTGTTTACACTGGGTAAGAAATAAACACTAGAATCAAAGACCTAATGAGACTTAGAGACAAACATCAAAAATCCCTTCTACTTATTTTTCTAAATAATGTCTCGTACAAATTCTTGTCAATTAAAAATTTTCGTGAAACAGTAATAAATGTTAATTGTGACAATGAAAGATTAATCCTCATCTGCCTAAGGGAGATAATTGATTGTTATAATGTTATATATTAACTATTAGAAATAGTTGTTTGTGACACTGAAGCCAAGAGGAGGTTAATCAAAGTATTGAAAGATCGAGCAAGTAAAAAAGGTAGCATTATACACTTGAAAATCTAAGCTACTTGACAAAGAAAATATTTAGAAACCCAAAAGATAGAATGACTTAGACAAACAACCAGGTTCAGAAAAAAATATCATCAGGATTGTTCTCAAAATTATCAGAAAGGAACAGGATTGTTTGCATTGGAAAAGTGTCCAGGATCAACAATCTAACCAGAAAATTTTAATTGCATGATATTTTCTAAACAAAGAAAATACTTGGGGAACAAAATAAGTAAAATGATGTAGTAGGCAGGAGAGGCCATCAGGATTGTTTCTGAAGTTGTCAGAGAAGGATATGAGTATTTGTATTAGTAAAAATGCCTGCATGGCCAATCTAATAGGAAAATATTGGTTTTTGATAATTTTTGGACCTGCTCTTTACCTATCGATTTTGAAAATCAGAAAAACAGTAGTATCCACACAGGAGAATGAGTGCTAGGTAGAATATAGAGAAAGTTGGATGAATAAAGGAGTCATAAGACCCTGCTAGTACCAGGTTGGGTGAGACAGAAATTAAAGTAGGTTGGAGCTGAGAGGGTGATCAAGCCCTCTAACCACTAAAAAATGGGTCCGAACAATTTGCCAAATTTGAAAAAGCTGTTCTAAAGAAAACTGGAACAATGAGAAATTGACATTAAGGATATAGAAATAATTGAGTCGCCGTATCTAGTCAACCCCACACCAGTTGAACACCAGATTCAATATAATCATGGAATTTTGTCATCTCAGCAATCAACTAAGATTGTCAGACCACAGCCACTATTAGAATCCATGTCACTTTGCAAAGCCTCCTGAACTTGAGACCTTGGGCCAACCTCCAAATACTAAACAGAGCTTAGCTTACTACAACACCATTAACTACAGTGCAGCAGATTCAAGTGTTACTCAACTAAAACAATAATGGAAAGGGTTGAAATCACAATGAACAACACACAATATAAACAAAAAGAGCTGTTTCATTTCTAACCCATGTTGACTTTGTTTTTCATAAAGAATTATTTTGATGTAACCATTGGCAGTTGACCTGTTCATCACTTCAGTGATTTCATCAAGCAACCTTCTCACCTTTTGTAATCAAAAATACAGCATACGCAGAGAGGTGGATGATCAGGAAGAACACCGATGCAGTCAAACTAAGCAGAAATGTGCCTAACAAAACAATACCACCAAAATACCAAAGACACGGTTACAAGTGAAGAGACAGCAAGGTTGTGACAACTACAAACTGAAGAACCAAAGGACATGTTATTGTGTGCAGTGGAGTGCCTCATAGTTTATCTATTGTCATATTCCTGATTTCCAGACATTGAAAACATTTCAAAATTATTGATTGTAATGGCATCGCAACCACACTAGAGTTAGTTTATGCCTAACAAGTTAAGAAACCCTGTTCATTGTATGTTTATATTTTTTGTGCAATTGTTTCTTAGTTGGGTTTTTTTTTCCAATTGAATAAGAATAATTTTTAAACAAATATATTTGACTGATAGATGAGATCTTAAAGGGTATTACTACTTTGGGTTGGAGTGGACCTGGGAGTAATGGCAATAAAAAGAGGTATTCTACACTTCCCAGATCTTCAGAACTGGAGCCTCACAACCAGATGCAGTTTGATGTCATATCTGGGACACTGACTTTTATTAGCAGGGGGGGATCTAAGGTATTTGTCTGGCTTCCCATGAAGGCAAAATGTAACACAAGGGTATTTTAATGTGGGGTACCATACGGAAAAGAACCTCTCACATGGGAATTTTTAAAAAATGCTTGGATTCTGTCAGCATTTCTCTTAAGGGACAACTTAGGCACCAAGGAATGAAATCAGTCCCACCTCCTTTTGGATGACGAGGCAGGTGCTACCAAAGAGGAAAACTCCCTTAAACCAAGTTTAAAATATTCCTTCACCAACCCGATTCCTTGGCTTAGGGAACATTTTAGATTTAACTTAATATTTTATAATTCCTGAAAGCTTCCAGTCCAAAATTAACCAGAAAAAAAAATTGTTTTAAAAATATCATTTTAAAACTTTTAAATTACCATAAGATACAACGATAATCAAATGTGAATGTTAGAAAAATAAAAAGTACATTTTCTAAATAAAATCAGTAAATTTCTTGCATTGTTTTCATTATATCTTTTCATTATAATTCTTCATTTAACTCATAAAGCAGTCCAAAAGAAATACAGCCCTGTCTGTGGGGCTAAGAATATACTATCCCCTGCAGAGGGGTAACTCCCCATCCCACCCCAAAGAAAAAAGGCATGTCCTAGTTATGATCCTAAACTGTATCCAATGCTTAGGCTCTAGTTCTGGAGATTTGAGAAGTATGGAGTACTTTTTTCATAATTCACCGGTCCTGTCTGACCTAGTCTATGGGTCAAATATATCTGTTTAAAAATTATCTGCATTCAATATGACTGCATGCAAAATAATATATATATATATATATATATATATATACATATAAAGAAATAGCTGCACAAAAAATGTAAATAGAAATGTACAAGGAATGTGATTCCCAAAACTCTAAGTATAAAAGAACCCAAAATGGGTTGAAATGCCATTAAAATCCCTCAATCAATCAAGAAAATACACGAGTAAAAATTGTTTTTTCACTTCCTTATAATCCCAAAATATTTTGTTTGATTCCTAATTGGATTGGACAGGCAGTTCATACATTACACTTAGTTTTGTATTTGGGTTCTGGTAGGAAATTCCGATGAAATTCAACTGTATTTACACATTTATACTAGAAATTCAATTATATTCACACATGGCAGTGAATAAATCAAATATAAAACATTAATTTATACAGATAAAATTTTGAAAAAAAGAAAAAAAATTCCAAAGTATTTACCCAACTTTTCCATCATGCAACACAAGGTCAATATTTAAGTGGAGTAAAGCTGGTTTGAATGTGAGTTTTCCTTCTGCAAGGCTGGTTGCCATAACAAGTCTAAAGAGCCCAGTGTACTCTAGTAATTACCCATAACCAGTGGAGAGATGAGTTGGATTCATGCCTTTCTCAATAGCGTTAGCATAGAGTGTAATACACATTGGCCTAATGAGTGGAGTGTTTGCCAATGGTCTAGGAGACCGGGGTTCAATCCCAGGTCGAGATACACCAAAGACTTGATGCCTCCTTGCTTAACATTCAGCATTATAAGTTAAGGATCAAGGGTAAAGTAGAGCAATCCTGGGAATGGAGTAATGCCTTCTCCCAGTATAGTAGCTATTGAAAAAGGAACCTTTAGGTGACCCTTATCTGAGGTAACCCAAACAGCCTTGTGTAGGATTTGAACTCCTGTTGCCAATTTTCCCTGATGATTATTATTATGCCATGAGTGTCCCCCCCCTTGCAAAACTCTTATGTACATGTGAAACAAGTATGTTTTTTGGTTGGAATATGTCAGTAAAATATTTTATTGATTTGACTGAAACAGGCTCCAGCATGGAAGGAATGAAATCATGCTTACATTTTCAAAAATGGTTTTCTGCTGTATTTTCTTTCATTTATATTCCAAAGATTCTTTTTTTATATGAATGGCAGTAGCCGCCGCATCTCAGTCATTGGAGTGAATGGGAAAGAATGAGTAAGGGATGTATTGCGGACAGGCAACAAGCTTGTTGTCATGGAGATTTTCTATTATCAAGACATAAGACAGGCTGATATGGATGAGTTTAGTGATTGGCGAGTGGTATCTCTGGATGTTGCTGAATAAGAATTGTAACACTTAGCCCCAAAGATGAAAAATAAAATTTTTTAAAGTTTATTCTTTAAAAAAAAAAAAAAAAAAAAAAAGAAATTGTCATGTCAATGTTGGGAAATACATTATATTAAGTAAAAAAGAAAGAAAGAAATTCAAGAACCATAAAATTCCTTTTACTTACCTCCAAGAAGAAAGTTTGTCAGGCAAGATGATGGTCTACTGTTGACATCTACAGGGGTTATGCGATGACAGCTTGTGCAGTGATGCAATTCTGAAGAAGAATATAAGAGCAAAAATAAAACACATGATGCACCTAAAGAAAAACTGCACATTTCTAAAACATCTTTCCAAATGGTAATGCATATATATGAAGTACATGGCTCAAAGTATTGAACATCTACAAAAGTTCCCAAAACTCTTCTTTGAAAATTGAGACTTAATACTCATCAGTGTTTTATAGAAATTTTTGAACACATCTAATTTTATTAGTAAACAAGTAAAAAGTTTTTAAAAAAAGACGTGAGTTCAAGCTTCACAAGGAGCTTATTCAGTTGGTTGGTTGTTTGGGTTTTATGGCATAGCAACCTTTGCAGGTTATTTAATGCCAAATCCATTTTTACACAAATAATCAGTTCTATTTCAAACAATTCAGTTTAGCATGAGTACACAGTTCAATTGTCAAAAACATTCCTATTTTAAGCTATTCAGTGCAGTCAAACAATTCTAATTCAAACAATTCAGTTTAGCATAAGTACAATTTCAAAGTCAAAAACAGTTCCATTTCAAATAATTCATCTTAGCATAAGTACACAGTTTAGATGTCAAAACAGTTCTATTTCGAGCAATTTAGTTAATCATAATATGCAGTTTAGTTCTATTTGATCCACAGTGCTACCACACTGGGCCAGAGTGGCCCAGAGAATAATGGCAATAAAAAGGTACTCCACATTCCCTAAAGCTCCAGCATTACTGGAGCCTCACCATCAGATTGTTTAGTGTCATATACAAGACATTGGGGGTGTCTTACCCTTCTGCAGAGATGCAGTTGGTATATTCTACAGTCCCAGCCAACTGGGCAGGAGATTATTTATTATTCTTATTTTTTATATACTGTACCATTTTATCATAAAAATGACAACCACTTAAGCTGCAATAAAAAAGCAATTAAGATTAAGATAACAGGTAACATTAGTCAAAATTATTAACAAAAGTAAAAAGCAAATTTATGCCATATATTTTTTAAAATTTGAGTTGCATCATAAAATGGTACCTTTCACAACCAGTGAACCTGATGCCTGGCTATGTGTTCTACAACAAAGAGTCAATGACAAAAACTCTTGTAGTCAGTGAGAGAAATGGTCACATGTGACAGTTGGGGATTTTATTTTTTAAAGAGGTCAGTTATTTTGAAGCTACGGAAAACTGCCCTACCCTTAGCCCAATTAAGAGGTGGGCTACAATTTAACAATTCCTTCATCAACTCAAAAATGCCACTTCATATCTTCCTGATTTGAGACCGGTCTAGAGGAAGGTTGACACACATTAATAAGGTGAGTGGTATTTTTTCTGTGACCACATATCTCTAACTTTTCCTTATACAAAACCATCATTATCATTTCTTGATCTCATTTTTGCCACTGGAAGCTTTTGTTGAAACCACACAATGCAACAGATGAAACATTCAAATTCAAAAAGTTGTCTAAGACTGTTGATCAGGATTTTGTAGTGTTTTATTTATTCATTTTTTGATGCTATCAAAATATTTTGACCAATCCATTCTATGGCTTTCTTTAGGAGTACAATCTGTGTGCAAAGAAAAGTCATCATTTTTCAAATAATAATCTTTTTTCTTCTCTTTTTCTAACAATAAAAAGAGATGATTAGTAGTCTTTGCCCAGAAAAAAAATCCCCTCTTTCCATATGGATTTTACACCTAAAGAAGGATGAAGAAAGGGTCAGCCAAAATAGCATAAAACCAAAATAATGAAATCAATAATTACAAAAATTCTTAGAATGTTCTGTGCTATTTCCCAACAATGTTCTATATAGAGGCCAATATTTTATATTTTTGATTCATTATTGTTTTCTCAAAAAATATTCAACAAGATGAGTCTTTAAAAAAAAATCTTTGAATTGTATATCAAGACTACATTCAAAGCCTCAAATATACTATATTATAATTTTGCTGGTCCATTTTTTTTTCATTAGCATTATTCCACCAGCCACTCGAGCAAGTGGAATATTCTTATACATCTCCTCCCAGCAGCCAAGTGGGATATTCTCCCACCCTATCCTTCAATTAATTTGGATATTCTTAAACATGGAATCTTACTTTATTTCTAGTCCAACTTGGAAGACAGAATCACCTGTGGCTCAAAATTAGGGGCTGTTCATTACTTCAGTATGTATTGGAAATTCAGTGGACCAGGAAAAAAAAAAAAATCAAGAAACGCCAATGATTTACAATTTTATCATATATAAATCCTATTGTTTCCTTTGCACTAAATAATTCACAAAAATATACAACAACTACTTAAATAATACTTAATATACATATCTGATGCATATCATACATTCTTGCTTAAATAGTTCCTCTCGACTTTTTTCTTCATTCCATGGAATTTCTACAAGACTTTCTAGTCTCTATTGACCTTGTAAACTGAGAAAAAATAAACTGAATAAAAATCCATTCAATATTATTTTTTCAATAAAGTGCAGAGAACTTATCTATTTCCTTTCATTTTTACTTTTAGTTGATTTATAAAATAAAAGATAAAATTTTGAAATAAAATTGATTAAAGCAATCTATAGGGAATTTGGACAGAGATCAACAGAAACTGTTTTTGAACATCACAGCTCAAAAGATACCATTAAAAAACAAGTGCTTAGAGAGTAATATTTGGAAGAAATAGACCAGAGTCAAGAGAGAAAAGTAAATATTATCAGTCCAGCAATCATAAGGAAATTAGTTGAATCAGAATAAGTGAGGATATCTTGAATGTCTTGCTTTACTCATGAGACAAGCTATCAGTCAAAAAAAAAAATTTCCCCTGCTCCTCCACTCAAATATCTCTGAACGTAATGTAAGCATTTCTTATGCCAACTTTAGTACTTCTACAACATGACATTGCCTATATATATATATATATTCAAAAGATGAACAAGTTCTATTACTTTCTGTGAAACATTTTTTATGATTATGATCATTATTTATTATTTTTGGTTGTTCACATTTGGTTTAGATATACTTTGGTTTTAGAATTAAACAGCTGTAACATTTCAAGATAAATAAATGGTACTTGATACCTCCTTGCTTAACACTCAGCAATATAAGGTATGTATTGAGGGTAAAGTGGAACAATCCAGGGAAAGGAGTAGCACCCTCCCCTACACCTCAGTGTAGTAGCTATCGAAAAGAGAGTCTTCTGGTCACCCTTGACTATGGTCGCCAACTTTACTTAAATCTCTATCCTGTATATTATGTAGCAACATTTGGTCTTTGGTTACTGAATTCAACTAACAAATTTCTTTTTATTTTATTTATTTTTAATTCCACTGACTCAACATTAAAATATATCATGAAGAATTGTGGTTTGCGATACTAAAATTTTTGGGTTGTTTCTTATTACAATGATTTTTTAAATGACTAAAGTTATTAGATATTGTTACCATATCCAATAACATATAAGATACCCTTACCTAAATATTACTAAACATATCTCCATGATGTTATATGTGAAATTGAAGTATATGGTAGGTTAATCTTAATCCGCATATTACTGATTACCAGTATTTGGACAATTGTTTTTGATGTAATTTGGTTCTTGAGTTTAAAATAAAACAAAAGTACTGCTTCTGCTATTGTGTAATGAAAAACTCAAGTACCAGTTTCATCATTGTTATAAGTCAATAAAAAGGTGGTAGGACTCTCTCTTGGGATCTAACAGCTGGCTTGAGACTTGTGTTGATTTTTATTACAATTACCTTCCTGAACAATTGTGACATTTTGGCAATGAGGACGAGATTTTTTCCCTGCAAGACATAGCAGTGTTAGGATGTTTGGATGAGTATTACTGTGAAACTGAAAGTATTTCTTCTCATCTAGACCATATCAAACAATTTTTCATGGGGAATAATATCAAATGTGGCACTTGAACAGGAGGTGATTTCACTCAGCATCATTGGAGAGAAAATTAATAGAATTCTAAATGATTTGTGCACATCACAGAACCCAAGTGAAAAGTTTGATGACGAAATTAAACATTTATTGCTACAAAATTTCAAACCAAAACACCATATTGTGGTGGCAGAAAGTTACCATTTTTATTAGGAACTTAAATAAGTTCTTAGTGATTTTTCATGAAAAATAATGTTTTATTTTTAAAAATTAGTAAGAAAGATGTCACTTAAAGTACTGTCCATTGCTAGCCACAACATTTTCCCATCTTTCTGGCAGCATTTGAAGTCTATACTGATAAAAAACAATATGTCTTTTTATAATGGAGAGCTCACTGGAATAAGTGTGCCGAATGCCAAAGGGGACTATTTTGAAGAAATTTAATGTTTCATGCATTGTTCACTTCTATCTTGGTAAATACAGATGCAGTCCCAATAATTTTTGAACACACCTTGTATTTTTTACAGCTTGACACATGGGTCAAAAAAGTCTTCTCACTTTGAAAAAGGACTTATTTTTTAAACTTTGTCAATCAGATATCGTAAAAATATAAATGATAGAAGCACAAATGAATTTACTGACAAAATTAATTCAAATAGAAAATTAGAAAAAAAAAAAATGCAGAGAAAATAATTTCATAAATTTCATTAGATTTTCAGTTTAAAAAAAAAAAATCCTGAGGATGTTTGATTCATTGAAGGAGACTCATGACATTTCTCGGTGGTAGATGTATCGTGCATGTAGGAAGATATCTGATAAGAATTTAATTTGGACCATTGAAATAAGTAGAATAGCAGGAATAAGTAGGAATGAAATACAAGAGCTTTCCATGGGGGTGGATTACAAACAGGATGTTTATGAGGCAGAGAATTTATCTTATTACATAAAGATGCTTGATAGAGACATTGACAAGAGATAAGAAATATTGTTATACCATTTAAATTCTAGCTGCTTTTTATCAAATTTCACTTATCTTTAAGAATGAATGGGAAATTAAACATAAAAACTAATTAGGTAGAGTGTTTATATATTCATTATGTTTTCTTTCATCAGATAATGATTTTTTTTAATTAAGTAAAAACATTGGAGAACATTACTGTCTATGTAGTTGTCATGGCAACATAATCAAGAATCCTGATCGTTATAAAACTTTAATAAGTAAAAAATGAAAAAAATATTTGAAATAATACTTATAAGTATTATCTAAGCTATAAATTAAAGATTTAACATTTTTACATTTGTTTCTGAAATAAAAAATTTTTTAATAATGAATCAAAAGAAAATGGTAAAATAAGATTAGAAAACATTGAGGAAAAAGTTATTTTTGCTTATTTTGATATGTAGTTTGTTTTTGTTTTTTTTTAAACTAGAGTTATATTTCCTGACAGTCATATTACAGTGAAAGCACCAGTTCCCATCTGATCACCAAAGTTAAGCAGCAAAGAGATTGTTTAGTTCAGAGATGGGTGACCTCTTAGGAAGAGCAGGTAAGCACTCACAGATCTTTCTACTAGACTCAGCAAATGAATATGTAGGGTATGACATTAAACTGGATGGTAAGGCTCCAGTTCTAGAGTATTGGGGGGAGTGTAGAGAACTCTTCTTAGACATTACTCCCATGTTCACTTTGACTTGGAGTGATAGCACCTGTTAGAGTGCTATCAATGGGTCATACACATTTATCTAGAGCTTTGGGGGGAGTGTAGAGAACTCTTCATAGACATTACTCTCATGTTCACTTTAACTTGGAGTGATAGTACCTGTTAGAGTGCTATCAATGGGTCATACACATTTATTTCAAAATTATTTATATTCAATAGGACCCAGGGCAAAAAAGCCAAAAAGAAAACTCTTAAACCACAAGAAAAAAAATGTAAATATGACCGTACTATGAATGTGATTCCCTAACTTCAAAACAGGAAATAACCCTAAACGGGTTGACATGCTGTTAAAACCAATCAATCAGCAATTAAAATAAAGACAGCAACCATATTTCCATATTCATACCATTTCATATGCTTAATTAACAAGAGATCTTGCATATATTTACTCAACTCCACCACCGTGCACAGAATGTAACTAAGGTCAATTTTTTAAGCAAAGTACAACTAGTCTGAATTCAGTGTTTTCCTTCTCCTAGACTAGTTGCCAACCAGTCTGTTTTACTATTTACCTAAAACTAGGGATAGAAGAAATTAATTCATGCTTTTCCCAAGGTCATTAGCACAAAGTGAAATGCAAACAGCATTGTCAGGAACTGAACCCTGATCCATTTCCTTTCATGATAACTATACAGCTACACACCTCCATGTGAAACATCTGAGATCTTATAAAGTTATATAAATCCTAAATTATGCCATGTCTATTTTGACAGGCATGAAATCAGCATTTATTGCTTACCATTGAACTTATCTATAATAAATCTTTACTCAAGCAATTTGATTTTAGAGCATCAATAATTAAACAGCTACAGTGGTTCTTTGTACATAAGTTGGCGATTTTAAGAAGCCAAGTGAGAACTGAACTTTTGTGCACTTCACTGTTGCAACTGTGCAGATGCTCAGGGCACAATTATCTTTCTTTTCATACAAGGGAAAGGTCAAAGTGATTCAGGCTTTGAATTATATTGCATGAACAGTAAATAACTGCAACATACATTGGGACTTTTGAAACAGACACTAGCCTTTAGCAGGATTGGCATATAAAATGCAGTTATTCAAATGCTGATTATCAAAGTCTTTTAATTTACTTGCAAATAGCCTCAATAGAGACCAGACTTCTCAAAATGGTAATCAGTAGGGGATATATATCAACATAATATGAATGAGAATCTTAGTTTATATGTAAAGTTAGGATAGCATAGATACAGAGCCAATGATGTTTGGTGACTGTCAGTTTTTTATCCATGCAATCATCAGACTAGGACATTTCCATTTCTTATATAAAATATAAATATTTTGAATATTCAAGACTTTATGGTAAAGGAAAATATCTTTTTTTTAAAAGTCAGTTGAAGTCATATTTTTGGGCATTAAATCAATAGAAAAGGAGAAATGTATTTTGTGGTTGCTGCTATGGTATATGTAATGAATTATATTGTTCAGTTGTGGGAACCACTTGTTCTGATGATCAGAAGCAAAACACTGACAGTCACTAAATACTTATATATATATATATATATATATATATATATAAAATGGGAATTATGGTAATGTGTATATATGTGTGTGTGCATGTGGTAAGAAATATTTTTTAAAATTTTCTTGAAGTATTGACAATCACAATATACCATTTTGTATAGAAGTACTTGAAGTTTATTATAGCAACTTACACTCATCACTGAAAATTAGACACTCCATAAATACAGCTTCATCTTCACAATACACCAACACCTCTTTTGTAGACATCATGTGTAACTTCAGTCACTTAAACTTCTCAACCGTTAAATTTTATAAAGAATCATTTTCAGCCATTTCCACAAAATTTTCCCAACGGTGGTGTGGAATTTGTAACTCCTGACCTCAGCTCTCCTTGTGAATTTCTATCGGCTGCACAGATAATTAACTCGACTCCAATCGTTTTTCGGATACTGATGATCTTCAAGAATATCTACTTTTACACAAACATCTATTTTGCCCAGTCAGCCGGGACTGTAGAATACACCGACTGCAGCACTTCAGAGTAATTGGTTGGTTCTTTGGGTTTTATGGCATATCAAACTTTGAAGGTTATTTAATGCCAAATCCATTTTTATGCAAATAGTTCTATTTCCAACAATTCAGTTTAGCATGAGTACACAGTTGGTAAAACACATTTCTATTTCAAGATATTTAGTTTAGTCAAAAAGTTCTAATTCAAACAATTCAGTTTAGCAAAAGTATGCAGTTTAGTTCTATTTAACCCATAGATAGAGCCCTATCAGGTGCTACCATTCAAATACAAAAAATGTCTTTGAATAGCTATAGTTTTTGGCACTATGACAGACAATGGAACACTAAAAGTTTTAGTAATAAACTTCAAGTGTTTCACTAAAAAAACTGTGTAATGTTAGTTTCAATATCTTAAATACGTTTTTTAAAATGAACTTTTTAACCTATTTCTTTTGAAGACATTGTATATGTACGCATTTATGTATCCATAAGCCAACAAAAACAGCATAACATTGTAAGATTTTTTAAAGCAAAGATCTTACAGAATAAAACAATTTCCAGTCAAACGATAAATTTGTGGAGTTCACACAAAATATTTTTTTTTACTCATCTGAATTCTTAATATTATAGAAAAAAACTATCAAAACAAATAAATATCTTTCATCCCTTCCAAAATAGAAGTATCACTATCATTATGGATCACAGTTACAAAAGAAAACAAATATGTTCACTGCTTGTCAAGAATATTTTTAATTAAAATTAGTTAAAATCTAAAGATGCAATAATTTTTTTAAAAAGCCAATAAACAGAAAACAAAACTTTAAGAAAAATTAACATTTGACTGCAAAATCCAACTTTTTCTTTTTGTAACAGTATTAGAAACTTCTTTTCAGTAAATAAATGTGCTAGTATTGTACCCAAATACCGGCTAATTGGCCTAGTGGGTAGAGTGTTCACCAAGGTTCTGGGAGACCTGGGTTCAATCCCAGGTCGGGTCATACCAAAGACTTTAAAAATTGTACTTGATACCTCCTTGCTTAACACTCAGTAATATGGTACATATCAAGGGTAAAGTGGAGCAATCCAGGGAAAGGAGTAGCGCCCTCCCCTACACCTCGGTGTAGTAGCTATTGAAAAGGGAGCCTTCTGGTTGCCCTCGACAACAGTCGCCAACTTTACTTACTTTACTTATTGTACCCAGGTATAGTTGGGCAACACAAGGTTCTTTGTCGTGAACAACAGTGAATATTGAAGTTGAGTGGATTAATACTTTGTACTTCCTTAAACAATTGAAGACTTAGTAAGAATATTATGTTAGCTATAAAGCCAACAGTGTACCAAACTTATTTCTTTAAATCATCAAAGGCTTAAGAAACTTGCTTTCTTCCTTCACAAATGAAATCTGATTCCTTTGCAATGATCATTTCATTACTCTCTCTCATAGACAAAGATACTTCTATGTGCACCAACAGAATGTCTTTCTCATTCACCTCTACTTCTCATGTGTGTCTCTCCAAGACAGCAGATTCACTTCTCATGTGTGTTTCTCCAAGACAGCAGATTCACTTCTCATGTGTCTCTCCAAGACTGCAGCATTTATGTACACACTAATTTATGAATAAGCATAAGCAACAGCCATGTTAAGGACTTTAATGAAAGCAAGCAGAAATGTGACTATGTAAATACCCACTGACACAAACAATACTTGAAGGAGTGTGACCATTTTGCATAAGGTAAGTGCAAATCATCACACAAGAAAAAAAAAGTTATATACAAAAACTGCTGCATAAATGGCAGTTTGGCTTCCAATAAAGTCTTCATCAGATGATGACCCAGGGTTCAGGCATGGTTTGGGGGCCGAAGCATCATTACTACTAACCCAGGGCACCCCAGCAGTATCTCACAATACTACCAGACTTTATTGGATTGTGTTTGCTCTGTACGAATACCATATCCACTCAGATACAGTTACAGTCTTGTTTTGGATCTTTTTTTATATATTCCCTCTTTGTTGCTGGTGAAAGTTCGAGTTTCATTAAAAATGTAGAGTTTGAGTTTGAAATAAAACCCTGACATCCATTCCCAAGAGGAAATATATCTGTTGACCAGCTATTCTTAACACACTGCTCCAGCAGGTCTTCGTACTTTTCCATTTTACTCTGATGCACCCAGTTGATGTTGACCTCAAAAGGGATCATTAATTCAGCAATGATAACTTTCTTTGAATTAACAGACCAAATGACGAGATCTGGATGCTGGTGAGTTGATGTTATTTCTGTTGGAAAAGCGAGTTGCCGATCTATGTCAGCAATAACATGCCAGTCCGTGCAACCGTCAAGCAATGTTGGTTTGAGCCTATTTCTTTGTGGAGTTTTTGAAATGTTTCCTTCTTTAATAAACTGTATATTTGTTTTTATACATGAAATTTTATTAGCAGTTTCACAACACAATTTTTGCAATGTCAACAATAATCCCTAAGATTTCATTGTGTCTCCACATGTAACTTCTTAGGGAATACTGACATCCAGTTAGAATGTGTTTGAGATTAGCAATTTTTCCACATGCTTAGCAAAGGTTGGATGTACTTAACCCCCAGAGTTTTAAATTTACTAGTGTAGGTAATATGTCATAAACTGCCTTAATGAGAAAACTTAATTATTTAGGCTCCATTTGCTTGATGTCACTCCATGTTATGGTCCTGTCTTTGGTGTTTTCTCACCTAGTCCATGCATCTTGTTTGGGTTGCGCCACAGCTATGGCGAGATGTTTGCTTTCCTCAAAATGATGAATCTCTTCTGAAACCATTCTTTGTTTATTCTTTGTGGTCTCTTTTGACCACCACCGTTGTGGGTGAAGACCAAGTCCGGCTCTCCCAGTTGCCACAGAGCTGATTACTTCTTTCATTTTGAGGGAAGATTCTGCCATCTCCACTGGATATTTAGCGTTCCATTTCCAATCTGTTACTATGGCAGATTGTGTACTTTTCACAAGTGGGTTCATAGAGTCGAGCAGCATTTGGAACAGTCGTGCTTTACCTAATTTAAATTCCTCAACAACTGACTTCATGGTTAGCTTCAGTTTCGTTGATAAACTGTATAATGCCACATTTGTTAAGGATTTTTTTAACTATCGAAAGGGATACCTCATATATTTGCATAGGCCATGCTAATCTTGGGATTGAACCAAAATAAACACACCACAGTTTATCTTTTGCAATGAGGTCACATCCATCTTTTGTTTTAAAAGATCTTGTCACCAAAGTCAATCAGTAAGTGGAAAGGAATAGCAGCAACTGAGGCTTTTTACGCTTTTTTCGTGTATTGTGGGGATTACGTTATCATCGATAGCAAATTTAATTTCTTGGCATCTTCGTTTGATTATGGATAGACTGTGGATTTTAGAAGGCTTTATTTTCATTACCGCCCACTTGAAAAGATCCGGTAGGTGTTTCAACAGTTTTTCCGTTTATGATTTTGACTCTGAAATCACAGTCATGTCATCCATAAACGCCTTCATAGATGGGACAGTTTTCTTACTAGTGGTATCTTTAGTACTGCGTAGTAACATCTCCATTACCAAAATGAAAATTAATGGAGAGATAACACATCCCATCATTATGCCAATGTTTAATTTCTGCCAATTTGTGTAATATTCAGCATTAGAAAAGCTCATATATGTACATTTATAGTATCCTGATATAAGCTTTCTAATGTCTTCTGGGATCCAAAAGAAATCCATTGCTTTCTTGATAAGATTATCTTGTCATGGTTACCAACCAGTTAAGGAGAAGTACATTTTCTTACCAGACATATTAAGGTTAATTGGCCATGCAATTGCCATGACCAGTTGATTCGGCATTGCTTGTGTGTGATGTGGCTCAATGGTAGAGTTTCAGCCCTGCATTCTATGGTTGCTGGTTCAATCTCCAGTGGGGGAGATCAAGGTATACAATGCTGATGAGACCTAATAAGGTTGAAACAGCTGTCATCCAGTGATTCTGTATGTCGTGCACAAGTGTTTGCCAGATTTTCTGGTCATGGTAATTCAATTTACAGTCAAGGAGAAGTATAAATGAATTTGAACCTAGAAACCGTTGAGATAACAAAGGTACAAAAGTGTATCAGACCTTACTCTTCTCTTGACAACATTTGTGGCATAGAGAAGGGAGACTGGCTGCATGGGTAAATTGTTAGTCTTTCATACAATCTTGCATCCAGATCCATGATCTCATAAGATGAATAATCACCTCTCATTAAAACATACACAGAGGATTATTTCTGTACATGTTGGTACTTGTGCCAACAATCAAACAGCTGCTTCCTGATCCTCCACCCTGTATCAGTGTAGTATCTGTTGGTTGGTTGGGTTTATGGCATATCAACCTTTGTAGGTTATTTAATGCCAAATCAATTTGTGTACAAATAGTTCTATTTCAAACAATTCAGTTTAATTTAAGTACAGATCTTGTTTACACACAGATGTCAAAACAGTTCTATATTAAACAATTCAATTAAGTGTAAGTACAGTTTCAATGTCAAAAACAGTTCCATTTTAAATAATTCAGTTTAGCATAAGTACACAGTTTAAATGCAAAAAACAGTAGGCTCAAACCACAGTTTAGTTCTATTTAACCCATAGATAAGAACCTTATCAGGTGCTACCACTCAGGGCCAGAGTGGACCTGGGATCGATGGCAATAAAGGGGTACTCCACATTCCACAAAGCTCAAGTATTACTGGAACCTCACAATGTGATTGTTTCGTGTCATATCCAGGACACTTGTTTCGGGGGGTCGGGTTTAGAGAAGCAGACAGTGTATTCTACATCCCCAGCCGACTGGGCAATGTAGTATCTGTACACTCCAAGTTAACATTTCCAAATTTACTGGTCTATTCATGAAGCAAAATGCTGGAATAGCCTTCGGGTCGCCCTCGACTACGGTCGCCAACTTTACTTTTACTTACATAGATATTTAGTTTTCTTCTATTTTGATTTTACTCTGTGTATGTGTGTCATTACAGATTACACACTCAAATTCTCACATACTCCTAAAATCCTTCCACTTACCACCATGACTAGCATTTCTCAAAGAATATTGTTTGGCTTCATTCATTCTCCTTCTACACCAATCTGATTGCGATAAACTTAAAAATCAAAAATTTTCTCCAATAAGACATTTAGCTCCACGTGGATTTTTACAGAAATTTAATTCTATTATCAAGATTTAATTGATTCACTGTAAAAATGGAATTGGAAAAACTGAATTTTTTTTTTTTTCAGAAGAGTTTCCAAATTTCAACAGAAAATTGAAAATTATACCTTTATAAATTATCTTTATATTTATTCATAAAGTACAAAAAATGTTTGAATTTGGCACGAATAAAACAAAAAGAAAAAACAAAAAAAGGAAACCTTTTTTGTTTTTAACAATCCACTTACATTCCTCTTCAATAGGCAAAATGTATTCAACAACAAAATAAAAAAAAAAGACGAGCAAAATATCCAGGGTATTATCAGACTTTACTGCTTCTTTAAATATTAATTCAGCCATCCAAATTAAAAAATAAAAAACAATGAAATTACATGTACATATAAATCTCTTCTCTAGCTATATGCATCTGTTTAACATCAAAAAGAAATCAAATGCTTTAAACTATTTGTTATATAGAACACAACACAACATACATACATATATATATATATATATATATATATATATACATACATACAGACACATGCATACACATGTGTATATATATATATATATATATATATATATATATATGTCCAGTCGGTTGGGGCTGTTGAATACACTGACTGCTTCTCTGCTGAGGGAGTAAGATCCCCTCACTCCCACCTGATGAGTGTCCTTGATATGACACTAAACAATCTGATGGTAAGGTTCCAGTAATGTTGAAACTTTGGGGAATGCAGAGCACCCCTTCATTGCCATCACTCTAAGATCCACTGACCTGGAGTGGTAGCACCTGATAAAGATCCTATCTATGGATCAAATAGAAATAAACCATGGTTTTGAGAGTTTACTGTTTTTGCATTTAAACTACATATTTATGCTAAACTGAGTTGTTTGAAATAGAACTGTTTTGACATCTAAACTGCATACTTATGCTAAACTGAATTATCTGAAATAAAACTGTTTTTACATTTAACTGTGTATTCCCAGTCACCTGGGGCTGTAGAATACACCAACTGCACCTCTGCCGAGGGCTAAGACCCCCCCCCCTCAGTGAGTGTCCTGGATATGACATTAAACAATCTGCTGGTGAAGTTCTAGTGATGCTAGTGCTTCATTGCCATTACTCCCAGGTCCACTCTGGTCCAGAGTGGTAGCACCTGATAGAGCTCTATCTACGGGTTAAATAGAACTCATCTGCATACTTATGCTAAACTAAATTGCTTGAAATAGAACTGTTTTGGCATTTAACTGTGTGTAAACAAAATCTATACTTATACTAGACTAAATTTGTTGAATTAGAACTGTTTGACTAAACTGAATAGCTTGAAATAGAAATGTTTTTGACAATTAAACTGTGTACTCATACTAAACTGAATTGTTTGAAATAGAATTGATTATTCATATAAAAATGGATTTGGCATTAAATAACCTACAAAGGTTGATATGCTATAAAACCCAAACAACCAACACATATATCTAAACAGACACACATACACACACTCAATATGGAAAATCAAGTGATTTCCATACTAAAAAAGAATGTTAATTTTTGTGCCAAAATTTGGCTCAAGTATCTGTATTTTTGTATTCATTGATCAATCAGCACTTATACGCTCTTTTTAAAATTTCTTCAAGATTTTGCAAATGAAAATATTTGACTTGCTGTGCAAATTTGAAGGAACAAAACCCAAAATAATTTGAGTTACCTTTTCTCTCCTAGATTGTTAAAATACATTTTTAACCAATTAGAATCATAAATAATCTTCAGGATATTTATAGATTCATTTTGTAAATCTACTCAAAACTTTTTACTTTATTTCTTTTGAGTTAAAATTTAACATTCTTTTCTTTCAAGAATATATATAATTTCAACATTACTTAATTATTTTAAATTGAATGAAAATATTTTATCAATTTTAGATACTCTTTGCCGGCCGATTTTTTTTTTAGCTGTGTCTGCTTACATATTAGCACATAAATAAACTTTCTCTCCTACATAGTGGCATACTAACACAAAGATCTTTTACACACATTAAATATATTAACTAGATTTAGACAATGCAAACTGCTACAGTGAATGCATGAACCTTTCTTTCTGGTAATGTAGATATTGAAGAATATTAACACTCAAATTAATATCTTTATTTTTATAAGAAAAGACTTTTGATTTTTGTTTTTTAACAAACTTTTCATTAAAATTCAGATCAGTGTTTAATTCAATTATTTACACATTTATCCGCTATTCACACATATATATGGTTGGGGCATACACACTGATGAATGTGGCATGTTGTTAATGAGAAAAATGAATGGAGATGATTCTGTTGGAGGGACTTATTAGTAGATGTGTGAGATTTGTAGCAAAAATCTAATGCCAGAAAAGAATCTGTCCAATTCAGGTTTGTGGGACTAATACAAAGTATAGTTTATCCCACTATCTTTCACACTGCCTTTGTTTGCAAAGAAAATCTCACTTAGTACAGTGATTGCAGCATTTAATTTAGCCAGTTAATTCACAATCAGTATGGAGTGTCTTTGGAGACTGTTTGTGCCTGCAGCATGGCACAAAAGTTCCAACAAGCAAGATTAAGTCTATTTTTCACTTTTATGTGTTAGCGTCGTACCTTTTCTTAAAGCAGTTTTTCAGTGGCCTTCAGATCTGCTTGGTGAAGTTTTAGGTGATATGTGGTATTTACAGGACTGGTCCAACAGTTCATATCCAAGGATTAACTGTTATGGCCGAGCTAGCTGGTATGGTGACCAGTAAGATACTTGGGTTGCAGTGTCATTCTAGAGAGTCACAACACAAGATTATGGAGTTTTGCCTCCTCTGTAAATATTTTTGGCACTAGATACTCATTGATCATTCAAAAAGGTTCATCAAAATATTGCTGAATGTTTTTTTGTTTTATCCAAGTATCTAGTCCCTTTTGGTGATAGAAATGGGGGGAAAAAAACAAAAAAAAACTGCTGACTATTTTTTCTACCTCTATGTGCACTCAAATTATAGATATAGTCTTTACGGGATCATTTTGGACAAAAAATAAAACTCTTTTAATGTGATGATTGAGGAAGGTCATCTTTACCAAGTCCAAATTTTACAATTCCAGGTCAAGTCATACCAAAGACACAAAAAATGGTACTTAATGCTACCTTGCTCAACACACAGCATTATAAGGTATGGATCAAGGGTAAAGTGGAGCAATCCAGAGATTAGTGTTCTCCTCAACACCTCGGTGTAGTAGCTCTTGAAAAGTGAGCCTTTGGGTTGCCCTTGACTATGGTCAACTTATATATATAAATAATTGGCCCATTGGCATAGTAGGTAGAGTGTTTGCCAATGGTTCAAGAGACTGAGGTTCAATCCCAGATTGAGTCATACCAAAGACTCAAAAAATGGTACTTAATGCTACTTGCTTAACACTCAGCATTTTAAGGTATGGATCAAGGCTAAATGGAGCAATCCAGAGAAAGTAGTAATGCCCTCCCCAACACCTTGGTGTAGTAGTTATTGAAAAGGGAGCCTTTGGGTACCCCTCGACTATGGTTGGCTAACTTTCATATATATATATATACACATTCCTCTTGAGGAAAACATCGACTGTGCACATCAAGTTGGAAAAGTATGAAAATTTGCCAAAGCAACATGTAAGAAATTACTGGACAATCAATATCTTTTCTATTCAAGTGAGATCTTCTGGTTTAATGTTCATTCAACCTCTACATACCTGACTAAAGTTGATTTATCAGAAGGAAGAAAATATATTAAAAGGGTCCAAGATCAAACATCTGCATGAATTTGGTACTCTCTCTCTCTCTCTCTCTCTCTCACTGTAATATGAAGCCAACAAAGCATAATGGCACTGTGAACAACTGCTCAGCTGCCTTAGGTTAGTCAAAATGATACTTTAACCCTGAAACCATGTCTGATCTGGGGGACATCATCTGAGGAGTGCTTTGCTGGAAGCAGTGCTACTATGTTTGTAGTAACAGTTGTATGAACTATTCATACACACACACACACATATATATATATATATATATATATATATATAGAGAGAGAGAGAGAGAGAGAGAGAGAGAGACTCCCCATATAACACCATGGTAAAATGAGTTATAAAATGGGGAATATGGTTTTAAAATCAATTAAAATGAATATAAAACTTCAGCATCTTCCAACCAACAGTTCTTCAAACATCAATTGTTGGTAATTACAAATAAAGAGAATGAGGTTTAAAAGAAAAATTCTTTGTACTCTAAATCAAGTAAATTACCTCCCCAACTCCTGAACATTTGTTTGAGCTTTGTCTACATGATTAGATGTTGTTTATTAATCACAATGGCTTGCAAGATCTTGAAGTAGTGCTTAGTCCTCTACAGAAGAGAGAAAAACTCTTCTGAATTGTTGACTTAGCAAGCATTTAGCAAGTGCTAACCAATAGCCAATTCATGCATCTTTGAATGCCCAGATGATGTTATCAGTGCATATCTATGGATAGAACCCAGGACAAGGACAATCCTCACCCTTAATCACTTTACCAACATAGTCGGTATCATACTGGCATTTAAAGCAATAAATTTTATTGGCAGCTAAGCAAAATATCCTTACAGATGGAGGTGAATGCATTTCAAATGTAAAGTTGGTATGTATGACAGTAGAATTAAAACAGTGCATTTCTGACAAAGAAATCTTATCAACAAAGAACCGACAACAAGATCTGATTAGTGGTATTTTGTTATAAACAGGACATTATGGCAGGCCGAACGTCTAACCATTATGAAATTTAGAAATAATGAATTTAATAGAACTCCAAATAACACTTTAGGAGTAGCCATTTGCAAAGGAAAATACCAGTGATCTTCATGTGTTCATCATCCACTTTAAACTCAGAGTTTATCATCATTGAATGGTGGGTAAGAATTTTGATAATGTTAATCTTCATGGATTGGTGGGGGCAAGGAATCCCAACTCAGATATCATATTTATCGACCCCCCCCCCGCTCGGGCAGGATAAGACACAAGGTCAATTTTTAAGCAGAGTTTAACAGGTTTGAATTCAGAGTTTTCCTTCTCCTAGACTAGTTGCCTCACCAAGGCTGAAGAACCTAGTCTGCCCTACTATTTATCCATAGCTGGAAGGAGAATAATTGGATTCATACCTTTCCCAAGGGTATTAGTGCTATGTGAAATGCAATCAGTCTCATCCAGGATTTGAACTCGTGTTGCTGTGTCCATTTCCTATGACGATAACCATTACACCACGGGCACCTCCTACTCAGATATGACCCTGTAAAAATGGGTTTTCTGCATCGTCTAATGATGAAAGATGTGGAAGTTTTCTTAGATAAGCATCTAAGAAAGACAACATTTTTATTTTCTCCTTTCAGCGTAAATAAATAGAATTACTAATGTGAAATAGCAATAATTAAAACCATTTGTGTACAAACAAATGATTGATATTAAATAGAATTATTGGTGTTAAATGAACTATGAACTATTCACTTAAAAACCACTGTATATATGTATAAACAGGATTTGGCATTAAATAACCCATAAGGTTTGACATGCTATAAAACCAAATGACCTAACATAACCTAAATGTTCCTATATGCGTAAATGAATATATCTTTTTTCTGTTTATTCAGTGTTTGGGTATCATTGGATAAACGAATGCCCAATTTGGACCTTGCTGAGTGGGTAATCAATTATAAATTTCCTCCCTCACACCAACCAGGCCAATAATCTTTTATTTTTCACTGTTAATATGTGCTTAACAAAGAATATAAATTTTATCCATAAAAAGTTAGCTTGAAAATCTAACCATCATATAAAAGTCGACATGCCAAGAAAGAATCCAAACTTGGAACTTGAGATAATTAATAACTTATTCTACTTAACCATTATATAGCAGTTGATGAACCATAAAACCATAAACAATCTCTCTCTCTCCACACATGTCTGCCCCATCTTCTGACTTGATTACCATTTACAAATCTCCAGCCTTTCGGCTTCATCTTAAGAGACAAAGCCAAACACTTAAGAATTTCTTATTCCTCCTCTTCAGTTATCTATCAAATCTTGAACTAAATTAACCAAATTTATTTTATCGGATCCATTTCAATGCCAAATAAAGTAAGAAGGTCCATTGTTTCACAAAGAATCTCTCCCACCACACACATACTCCAATATTGCCAATCTTTGGATTTTATTATTGTGCAAATCCATAATGAAACATTTCGTTTGTTTCTTTCCCTTATTAAAATCCATGAAAAAGAGAAATGAAAGAAAAATTAAAAATAAGAGAGAAAAGAAAGTATAGGAAGATTAAATAAAAGGAAGATTGCCAAGTTTATTTAGAGAAAGAGAATAAGACTGAGAAAAACAGAAAGAGAAAAGAGAAATAAAGTAAAGAAAAAATAAAAGAGAGAAAGAGAAGGATGATAATACATAGAAAAGAAAGATGGAAAGAAAAGGAATAAGCAAAAATTAATATAAAACAAGATTATTTATTAAGCTCAGTTAAGTCTGGCTCAAGGCCAATTTTATAGAACACAGATTAAAAACTGAACCCATTAAAGTCAATAAGATAAATTTAACAACAATTATACTTAGACAAGACTAAATGATTGTCGATAGATGGATTGTACGGTATGTCAACTCTTGTTGGGCTATTTAATGCTGAATCAGATTTTTTTTTTGCAAACAATAATAACTATTCTTAATACAAATGATTTGTACACAATCATATGGTTTCAAGTATTCTTCTCAAATACAAACAATTTTTAGACAGATCAGTTGCCTCATCAATGGGTCAAGAGTGGACCTGAGTGTAATGGCAATGAAAAGGTGATTCAAGATTTCCAAAACTTGAACCTCACCACCAGATGAAGTTTAGTGCCAATACCCAAAATATCAAATGATGATGAGGATAAGATGATTATATTCCAACTATTCATGAATTCTTTAAATATGGAAGGTCTGATTTACTTCAAAGCAGTTTCAATGTAAATTGCTTTTTTTTTTTCTTTGACTGAATTTTATTATAATTTAACAAATAACTAAATGTAGGTTAGAATGATTTAGTTGGGCAGTCTTTTACAGATCGAAAATCATCCTTGAAAATCAACATTCCAAATATTGTTTAATTAACCCAGGCTTGAAAACTAGCAATCACTAGACCCAAAGAGGATTATGCATCTAAGGAAGAAAAGATATAAAATAGGAAAGAAGAAGAAAAAAGTTTTGGCAGATGTACTATGAAAGCTTATTTTGCTCATGTAAATCAAATCAAAGCAATTGGAATATTGAGGTATTATAACATAAAATTTAAGTTACCTGTCAAAAGTGATAGGTGGTTTTAATCTGATTGTCTCAATTTGGCAAAAAGATAATCAAAGCAAGTGGAGAGATGGAGACAATTTGGCAGGAGGGTGCAGCAGCAAATGTAGAATGAATTGATTCAACTAGATGGTTTCTTTATGAGTAGAGAACGTTTCTTATATATATGAAGATAATTCTAAAAGTTCATTTAAAAACAAATTTAAGATGAAATTTTAAAACAATTTGGTTTTAAATTCGTTTTTAAATTGGATTTTGAAATTATTTTACTAACCAACCTTAGATACTGAGCACTGTGATGAAAAAGACTGCAAGACAAGTTGTGTGTGTGTATATATATTTGAAGCCCTTCATTCTGTCTGACAAATATAAAATGCATGAAATCCAGGGTCACAGACAGTACCACATAATATTATATATATTTATTATAATATTATAATACATAATAATAATTATAATAATAATTATAATAATTATAATACATAATTATAATACATAATATTATATATATTTATTATAATATTATAATACATAATAATAATTATAATAATAATTATAATAATTATAATACATAATTATAATACATAATAATACATAATATTATATATATTTATTTCTATTGGTAAATGCTCTATGATTGATATTTAGCTCTATTTAAGAGTACTGCAACATTTGGTCCTCCATTAACTCACCAAGTGAGCTAGTAAGAACCAGAAACCTATATATATATATATATATATATATAAAACCAACTTATTCTCAAAATGGGTAGAGTGTTTGCTAATGGTTCAGGAGACTGGAGTTCAATCCCAGGTCAAATCAAACCAAAGACTCAAAGAAAAAAAAAAGGTACTTGATGGCATCTTACTTAACATGTAGCATTATAAAGATATGGATCAAAGGATAGTGGAGAAATCCAAGGAAAGGAGTAGCACTCTCTTCTCTACTTTGGTGTAGTAGCTATTGAAAAAGGAACTCTTAGGTAACCCTTGACAATGGTCAGCCAACTTAACTACTAAATATACATGATAGATTTACATTTATACTGGATTTTTCTATATTTATAAATCATCAAATCACATTGACAGAATGGAGCTCTCTCTCTCTCTCTCTCTCTCTCCATCTGTCCCTATTATTCATCGCTCAGGGGAAGTCCTCCTAACTACATCTTGTGTCTGCACAGAGCTGATGTAAGTCTTTATTGGTCCACCAACACTGGTATGTTCATGTGTAGGAGTCCATATGAGAATACCATTTAGGAGTTCATCCTAATTTCTCCAGCAGTGCCAAGCATGTCTTGTTCATCTGGAATGGTTTGTGAGATGCACATAGCATTCTTGTGTAGTTGCCATCTCGTTTTATCTCTGTGCATTTCATTAGCCTCCATGCAGTGCATCTATACAGTAGTATTGATACAACCACAGCTTGGAACAAATCTGGTTTTATTTTATTGGAGAGATCAGATTTCCACATGATTGATAACCAGTCAATAGCATTCCCCACCTTCATTTGACTTAAGTTTTAGGAGATGAGATTCCCGCCAGGGTGTCTGAACTTGTCCACTAATTTTAGAGGCTTGGAGTTGGTTCCTTTTCATTTAAAACACATGAATTCTGTTTTATTTGAGTTCATGTAGAGATCAATGCTTCCTGCTGTTTGTTCCATTCTATGCAGTAGGGATTTAGCTTGGGCTGGTGTATTTGCAAGAAGCACTAGATCATCTGCATAGTCTGCATCTGTCATAGTTTTTGCTGGATATCACTTACCCTTTACCTTTTTTAGTGTAAAAACATTTTCTTTTATTAGATCAACTGGTTTTCAAAGTACAAAGTTGAGGTAGATTATAAATATATATGGTGCTAATTCATCACCTTACAAAACTCTAAAGACAATGTTGAAGAAATCAATGTTGCCATCAGGTAAGTGAACTATTGATTTTGTCTTTTTGCAAAGCATCATAGTAGCAGTGACAATTTCTTCAGCAAGACCATAAGCTAATAGTATTAGCTCCATCTTTCCTCTGTGTATGGCATAGTATAGAGAAATCTACAAATAATAGTGTTACCTCAAAATTTTTGTGCACATACACCTTTGATCGATTTCTTCAAAAGTCATCTTGATTTTTCCTAAAAATTTCAGGTTGAATACAACAGGGAAGCAGGGCATTATAAACTTTAATAGCTATAAAAATTATGCTTCTATAACTCTAAGTGATTCCAAATTCACCTTTCTCAGGAGAAGTGGGGAGGATACAGCCCTTTGTCCATTTTTCTTGTGTTTTGTTTATACACAGCATTTCAAAATAAAAGTTTATCATAAAATTTTCTTGTCTTCCAGGAAGTATTTCTTAGAAACCAGCAGCTTTTCTGCTTTTATTCTTTTTTCTTTCTTAGTACTGTGTCAAGTTCTTCCTCTGTCAACTGTCCAAATTTGATGTCTAGTTGATTATTAATAATTTTGAAGGTACATTAATCAGTGATTTTAGGATTCTTAAAATGTCCTTTCCACTTTTGAAGACTTCTCTGCTGAAGTTTTGCTTTTGATGTGCTTTACCTTTCACTCACTTCATTTACTGTCTGCCACGATAATTACGATTGTCTATTTTCAACCAATTTTCTGAGTTTATTGATTTGGCCTTGACTGTATTCTCATTATTCTTTTTGGTATGTGTTAGTTCATACAGAAGTTTCTACACATTGGTATTTGTTAGGTCTTTTTTATTAAGTAAAAATGTTTTTTTCCTGTTATCTCAGTTTTCCTTAAAAGTTACTGACTCCCAGGGAACTCTACATTTGATTGATTGGATTTTATGGCATATCAACACTTGTGCGTTATTTAAAGCTAAATTCTGTTTATACATATATATCAAATTTATATGATTTGTAAATATAGTGCTTGTAAAAAACATGTTTAAATGAGGTAGGGTTCATTTGTTTGCATACAGTTAAAGGGTTTCAAGTATAGCTACTTGACTCATAGATGGGACCCTAATATGTATTACCACTTTGAGTCAAAGTAAAACAGAGAGTAATGGTCATGAAAGGTGGAGGTGCTCGTGGTGTAATGGTTATCGTCATAGGAAATGGACACGGCGACACAAGTTCAAATCCTGGACGAGACTGATTGCATTTCCCATAGCACTAATACCCTTGGGAAAGGTATGAATCCAATTATTCTCCCTCCAGCTATGGATAAATAGTAAGGCAGACTAGGTTCTTCAGCCTTGGTGAGGCAACTAGTCTAGGAGAAGGAAAACTCTGAATTCAAACCTGTTAAACTCTGCTTAAAAAAATTGACTTTGTGTCATATCCTGCCCGAGCAGAGAGGTTGGTAAATATGATAATGGTCATGAAAGGGTACTCCCAAATCTTCAGGACTGGAGCCTCACCATCAAATAATTTAGTGTCATACCAAAGATACACTTTGAAGGGAGGGTCTTACCCATCAGTAGAAATACAGTCAGCATATTCTACAGTCCAAGTTAACTGGGTTTCTACATTTGGCTTTTGGTTTGGTTAATATACACTCAGTTGCCACTTCTGTATGGGTAGTAATAAAGTTTTCATATTCATCATTCGGATTATGTCTCCTTTCAGATGTGTCTCATGAAGAGTATCAAACTTATTGCTGTATATTGATTACTTATATTACCATTGGTTAGTGAGGACCAGTCATATCCTGAGGTTTTAACTGTTTCTTTCTTATTTCTACATTTCAACTTAGGTGAATCTTTGATCAGAAGATGCTTCTTTCAAAAAAGATGAGTATGCTTCACAGTTCAAAGCACTATTCATAAACTTCTTGTCTATGAATATATAATCTAGCTATGCTTTAGAGTTATTTGGGTAGTTATATTCCATAGTTTTCCCTTCTTTTACGAATATAATGTTTAGGCATGCAAGCCTATTCTCAAGTGAAAAATCTACTAGATATTCACTATTTCTATTTGGCGAGTTGTATAAGCAGAATTTATTATTTCTGTCTTTCCCTATACAAGTATTCGTGTAGCCACTAATAATTAGAATGTTGTGTTTTGGAATGTGTTGAAGAAAGGGAGATAGCTCATTGTAAAAAGTGGTGAAGTATGTTTAATCACTGGCATTGATGTGACTGATGCAAGAGATTGTTGAGCAGGGGTTGCCATTAAATGTAGCACACATAATTCTCAATTGGGTTCTCTTTATGCTATTTAGGGATTTTAAGGCACAAGAACTGAGAAGCATTCCTATGCCTCCTATAGCAACATTGATGTGATTTTTCCAAGCAAATGCCAAGACAAATGTTCATTCATTACCAGTATCATGGTATTCTTGTTCTAACTTGCTACAGTACTATGTTCTCGTATGCATATGATATCTATATTATGCTTGGATGCAGATGTAGAGTGCTCAATATCAGTGTTAGAGCATGTATAGATCTAAGTTAATATAGCATAGATGCAGAATCAAGTGCTTGATGACTTTCAGTTGCTCACCTATGTGGTCATCAAATTAATAGGTCTTGGTCTGATTACTGAATAGTCAAACTGACGGTCACCAAGGTCTTAAGTGTAGAGTATAAAGTCATATTCTCATTATTACAAATAATTATCTAAATTAATGAATTCACACTTACTTTTTTTTTTGTTGCTTTTATTGTTACCATCATGATTTGATACTTTTTATTTTAAAATTAATATCCTCATCATCTTTGTTTTGACTAATATTATTTTTACAATTCTCTCAAAGATTATCTCCACTTGTAAGATATTTCAGAAATTGGAGTCAGCATAAAAGAAAAAGTAGCAGCCAGCATTCAAAATGTTTAATCTGGCCAAACTGAGAAGAACTGACATTTTGGGAATGGTATATTGCACCATTTCCATATCAATAAGAATTCATTTCTTTAATATAAACAAAAGAATAAAGAGAAACACAAGGAAAGTCAAAAGTTTTATAATATTTAGCAAAGGTGAGACACAACTCAGCAACTCCAAATACCTTTGGCAATGTCACCTGATACTCTCTGAGTGCTACTTACTCAATCTCCCTTTAAATAGCTTGGAGTAAAGTTTCAGAATCCATGGTTTTAAGCCTACCTATTCTTGCCTGATTGTTAAGCTTCTGGCAAATTTGGCAATATTTCTTGAACAATTTGATTATTGTTCTGTTATCAACTATGCCTTCCCTTGTCACACAATAAATGTTTTGGTCGATTCTGCAGCATTATGGCCCAGTTTGTACACATATAGCATAAGTTCTTGAATTAGACTATTTTCAACTGTGCTACTTTTAAATCACACACAAAATGAAGTATAATATGTTAGTGCACTAACTACTAAAATACAATGAACCACAGTGAGTACCTTCCCTGGCTTGAACTGCTTTGGTCATGTGATATACATGCTGCAAATTAACATCTACCCAAATATTGTAAAACTTTTCACTCCCCCTAATAATCAATGTTTTGAGCAGATACACTATATATAATACATAGAAAATACTAAGATATTATCTGGATTTAAAAATTATTTATATACAAAATGTTTTTTTCAACATCACTAAATTTTCCTGACAGACATAGGAAAATCAGTAAGAGATAGGAAATGTTTTATTATCCCAAAGAAAGAATTTAAAAAAATTAAGAAAAGAATTGGTTCCATATTTATTACTTTTTGGCATTTGTAATAATTATCCAACAAAGTTAGTAGACCATTCCAAGTGAATTTGATTTCCACTAAGAGCTCCATATTTATGGCCTTGTGTCACACCTAAAATTAAACTCAGTAACAAACTATTTTTTATCAACTAAAGCTTCTTTTATTTTATAAAAAATAAAAGATAAGGAACAGTTCTTTAGTATAGTGACTCCTTTATAATGGTTATATAGCATCAATAGACAAGTTCATGTACCTCAGAAGCAGCATCTCATCGACTGAAAATGACATCAATATGCGACTAGCAAAAGCATGAACTCTTATTAATAGGTTATTGGTCATATGGAAGTCAGACCTATCCGATAAAATAAAATGCAATTTTTTTCCAAGCAGAGGTTGTGTCAATTCCATCACATGGATGCTGACAAAGAGTATAGAGAAAAAGCTAGGTGGGAATTGCACAAGAATGCTACAAGCTATATTGAACAAATCCTGGAAGCAACATCTCATGAAACAGCATCTGAACAGCCATCTACCTTTAAAACCATCCAAATAAGATGAACAAGACATGTAGGACACTTCTGGGCTAGTAAGGACAAACTTATAAGTGACATTCTCCTAAGGGCCCCCTTCACATGGAGAACTCACCACAGTGTGTCTGCCCGATGTCAAAGGCCTAGCAGAAAGGATCCAAAAGATATGTAGTCCATATGACATCGGGACAAAATTCACAAGTGGCTCAACTCTCTGGAGGTATCTCTTCCGTTTTAAGCCACCAACAAAATCCACCATGATCAAAAACTGTGTGTACACTCCATTCCTTGCAGTTGTAATAAAGTATATAAAGGCAAGACACACAACCCACTAAAAATAAGGTTAGAAGAACATCAGAAAGCAGTAGTCCAAGGTGAAATTGAAAAGTCGGGTAAAACAGGCCATATATGAAAAGAAAAGGGAAACCATCTGCCTTTATGGGATAAAGTTAAAATAACTGATAGAGAAAAACACTGGAGAATTTGACGCCTTAATGAATCAGCACAGATGTTGGGCTACAATGACCTGTTGGGTAGACCAAGTATAGAGATGAATACAATATGGCAGACAAATAATCAAGAAGGTTTGATATAAAAAAAAATTGGAATATGAGCTCAGGTAAAAAATCATACATAGTCGTAGTAATCATAACAATGTGAGAACATTAAGTTTATAAGTCCCCAAAATTCTCTCTAAACTGTCCAGCAGGACTCATAGCATAACAGTTATAGGCGTTAGTTCCCTAAGCTTCTTAAAGAGACAATCATCTGAAGGTTGCAGGTTCAATTCTGACTGCAGGCAAGTAACAATACAGGAATACTTAGCACTTATACCTGGTTATTATTAACAGAATCAGAACAAGCAACCTCCTGTAGATAAGATAAAAGACATGGGTCGAAGTTCTGTGTAGACTCTAGAGTTCAACAAACACCTGAAGGCCAGAACGTTGTGAATATAACAATAAAGATGAAGACAATAGTCCGAAAACCCTGAACGATAAAAATCATCAAGTTTTGTCTCAAAAATTCAGACAACTAATAAGATTTATTTTAAACATAATTTTAGAAAATATATTAATATATTCCACAGTATTCAGCAATATACAAATACATGAAAACTTATTCAATATCTAAATAAAATATATTTGAAATCCATCAGACAAGCTTTAATAAGCAAAATAAATTTATTATGGCAAACTATTTCTAAATTTCTTGTTTTCTAAATAAGAAATATATATTTTGCTCTGCAGGTTTAATTTGTATTAAATAGCTGTGCATTGAGCACTCATTTCTTTGGATATTCACGGTCCTTATTTACTTGAGATATAAAAGTAAAGTTGGCAACCTTAGTTGAGGTTGACCCGAAGGCTCCCTTTTCAATAGCTACTACACCAAAGTGTTGGGGCGGGTGCTACTCCATTCATAGGATTGTTCCACTTGAACCTTGATTCTCACTTTATAAGGCTGAGTGTTAAGCAAAGCAGCATCAAGTACCATTTTTGAGTCTTTGGTATGACTCGACATAGGATTGAACCCAGTCTTCCAAACCATTGGCAAACACTCTACCCATTAGGCCAATGGCCCGGCATTATATATATATATATATATATATATATATATATATGAAAGCAGAAATTCCACTGGGCTGGACACATCACAAGGTTCACAGACAACAAATCAACCCATTCAACTGTTGAGTAATATCAAAGAAACTAGAAATGATCTCTTCATCCGTTGTTGATGGGAGGATGAAATTGTCAAGTGATTTAGGCCAATATGGAGAAGAAGAGTATGATCAAGAATAAAATGAAAGTGCATTGAGGCTAGTGACATAGAAAGCATCAAACAATCTGGGAAGACATGGAAATACTATAATATCATAAACCAAAAAATTAAAGGTAACTTGCAATTTCTTTTTTAAAATTTACTCTGGCGTAGGCCTTAACTTAGGCCAGTGATAAGCTCTGTTAAATCAAGGATATATTGTATTTTAGATACATAGTCAAATACACTCTTAAAAAACTGTTTTATATAATATTTTCTTTCACTTGTTTTTTCTTACATGTTCTCATTTAGATGATGTAGAAAAAAAAGTATAAAGTAACTTTTAAAGACCACCTGAACATACATCTGAAGAAGGCCAAAGAAAGTATTGGCTAAAATGTTATAAACAATAAAATATAGATCAGGTAAGGGATGCACATATGGTTCTTTATGATTGATTTTAATAACAGGTCAACCTATTGAGGGTTATTTTATGCCTCGATGCTAGAAAATTGTGAATATTGTATATTTATATTTACACTTTTGTATACAGTTATATGATATCTAATACAAATGATTTTCAAAAAGATAGATTTCATCCATAGATACTACCATTATAGGTCAAAGTGCACCAGGAAGTAATCGCAATGAAGAAATACTCCACAATTTCCATGCACTCTGAAACTGGACTCTCATCACCTGATGCAGTTTAGTGCCAATAACAGGACACAGCTTTTTTTTTTGTGGGGAGGGATTTTACTGCTTTGAAAAGGATACAGTTAGTGTAGTCTATATCCAGTGCAAGAATTTCTCTATTGCATGTTTAATTTTATGATTATACTAGCATAGCATTTAGAAAAATTTTGTTTCTTTTGTTCCATTCATTCATTCAGACTATCTCTCAATTGAGGTTTGGTGCATACAAATTTTCTTCAAAATAATCTTATTTTGGTCTGCTTTGTACTAAATATGATGTTTATCATATGGTTCAATTTATGTTGAGGCCTGATGCTTGAAAAAGGTCGTTCATGCCTGAAGTGGATAATAGCTAGAGAAAATATATGAAATAATCATCACCTTTTAATCAAAAGCAAAACTTAAAAAGAAATCTAACAATTGGTCTTGGTTAATCAGTAAGCATTTCCTTTCACGGCTTTTCAACGCTAAATCGAAGCTATAGTTAAGCAAATTTATTTAATTCCTATTCCGAGGCAATTGTATGTCTTCAAAAAGAAAAAGGAAAAAAAGTTTTCTTATAAAATGTAGAAATGGGTTGTCGTTTCACACAGTTTATCGTCTTTGATGTGTAGATTTTGATTAAAAGGAAACAGGCCTCCATTTGATAACAATATCTTCATACGAGAACAGAGGAAGTAAATTAAGATAATTCACCATCAAATTGATACTCTCTAATTCAAGCAATTGACAAGAGCTACCATTTAAGACTTTTCAATTACATTATAAAAGATATTTATTCTTCATTAAGCTTTATTAAATCATACAAATGATACAGCAGAAATGTTTGGTGACTTAATTTTATATATATATATATATATATATATATATATATATATATATATATATATTATTCCTTGAGTTTATTTTGAAAAATTAAAGATGACAGAGTCTAGAATGAAAGTTTTCTATGACAGCATCTACTTAGCAATGCCTCTCGACAGCTAGTGCTTGTATGGGAATAGTCATGTACAGAAACAATGTTAATCCAAGAAATGTCTGTAAGATTAGATTAATGACGCAAAATGTAACACAAATTTTGTTGCTGAATGATTTGTGTTATTTGTTAATTGCTTGTCTTGCAAAAGTATTGAAAATGACCATTATTCTATTCAAAATTTGCTTTTGTGCTATGGATTATGATAATGATGAAATTTTAAAATTAATCAATTTTCTAAATAAAAATGGGCAAATTTGGACATCTTTATTTTCATAAAGTCTATTTCAAACAATTCAATTTAGCACAATTCAACAAAGTTAAATGATTCTAAGTATTGCTTTGTATTACAAACAACAGTCATTTGTTTAAACATAGTTAAATTATCAAACAATTCAATTTAGCATAAGCTATTCATTTACACATAGTTTGAATGTCAAACAGTTCTATTTGATCCCTAGGTAGGACCCTATCAGATGGTACCACTTCAGGCCAAAGTGGACCTGGGAGCAATGGCAATGAAAGGGTACTCCATATTCCCCAAAGTTCCAGTATAACAGGAGCCTCACCATCAGATTGTTTGGTGTCATATCCAGGACACTCATTGAAGTAGTCTTGCTCTTCTGTCAGAGAGAGATGCAGTTGGTGTATTTTATAGCCCCCCACCACCTCCAAATGGGCCATAAAAAGTCTGAATAAAACAGCATATGAATCAAAATTAATAAATTATATAAAAATGAACTTGAAGTAGTTTTTTTTTAGGATTTTTACTAAATCACATTCATGAATCAGCTCCCTGTCTTCAATTATGCTTTTGTTATATATTCTTTGGTAGCAAAAAAAAAACAACAAAAAAAGTTTAAAGCGAAAAATAGTTCTTTTCCATTTACTTTAGGCATAAGCAACTTGGAAATAACACTATCTGACAAGAAATAAGAAAAAGAAAAAAATTGTTATATCAAGTAATAAAAGGAATACAAGAAAAAACTAAGTTATCATGTCATCTCAATGTTATCAAATTCAAATATATCTGTAAAATTTTGACAGATAACAATAATAATAATAATAATAATCATCATCTCCTTGAAATTCAGGAAATATGTGGACAGGTAAAATGGAAAGGAAAGCACTCAGCAAGAACATTCCTCAAATAGAAAATGGAGAGTAAAAAAAAAACACAAAATGCTGGAAAGCACATGTCAGGAGCCAGCTGCATCACCATGACAACAAAATTAAAGAGTCAAGACAGGAAAAAAAAAAGTAAATAAAAAATGAAGGTGAATAAATTATTAAAATATATTCCAACAGAGAACATCACTGATTTGAACCCTCTAATTTATGTAGGAGTGAAGTGGTCATTGACAAATTAGGATTCCTATAAGGAGCTCAAAAAGAAACACACAAAAGCTGGATGGGAGATGAGACTGGAAAAACGAATCAGAAACTAAAAGATTGCAAGAAACATTAAGAGAAAGAAAAAAGTATAAACACAAAATGGAATGAAACTACTGATGAACAAAAGCAGGAAAGAAAATATATTTAAACAGGAAGTTGAAAAAAGGTCAATATATCTCTTTGTTTAAATGGTAAGGAATAAGTATATATACGTACATACATATGCAAAGAGATAGATATGAAAGGATGCACTGGGATAAATTGGTCAATAGGCTGAACAGATTCAGATAGATAGAAATGGACAGAGATAGATTAGTTGGTTGATAGATATGAACAAATCCATAGAAATATAGGGAGAGATAGATAGAAGATATTGGCAATAGAAAGTGAATTCAAAAGATAATGACATAGGATCTAATAAGCCAAGCAAAATAGAACAATTGAAAGCAATGAAAGCAGATTCTAATAATAACAGGGGAAAAGGAAGAAAACCGAGAAATCAGACACAACTAAAACAAAACATTTCTGGTTGATCAATAGACTTTAATTGTAAGTCATCCTATCTGGGGTTATTTTAAGCCAAGAGGTTAGAGAATCACATTTATTGTATTTTCATATCTACATTTCTGTGAAGGTATTTCTGAAAACTTTTTTGTACATGTTAATAACAGATAGTAAGCCTTTTTTAAACAGATCTATTTGAACCATACTTGGGTCCCTAATACGTACAACCACTCCAAGATATAAGAACGAAATTGGCATAGAGAAATACATAATGCTAATAATGAATAAGGGAAACAAGAAAAGGAATAGAACTGCAAAATGAAGAAATTAGAACGTTTGGAAAAAAAGACAGCTATAAATCCATGAGAGCATAAGAAGCAGATACAATTAAAGAAACAGGGGGAAAAAAGGTGAGTAAAGAATATCTGAGAACAACAACTGAAACCAAACTGTACAAGTGAAAAGAATAAATACCTGAACAGTCTCTCACTTTTAAAATACTCCAAACACTTCTTAAACTAGAAAAAGGAGAAGAAGACAAGAAACCAGGAACATAGAATGAAAACATTAATGGCAATGCACAAGGCCTTACAGTTGAGAGATGATATTAACAGACTAAAAGAAAAGGAAGAAGATATTTGTCAGTACTGATGGTTTTGTTGATATGATAATCCAGCAACTTGATAAAGACACAAAAAGGAGTAAAGAGAAATGAATTGCAACAGCCAAAAACTAAAAAGAACAAAAAGGAAAAGAAGAAGAAGAATAAAAGTAAGAAAACAAAAAGAGGAAGAAAAACTACATAAATACTTCCAAAGACGAACTAAAGAAATTGTATGTGAGAGGGACATGGCAATGTAGAAGAGAGAAAAGTGAATTGCTCCTGATTAAAAGTCCAGAATAAACACCATAAGAACCAATAATATAAAAACTAGAATAAGTAAAACTTAGAAGAATAACAAGTGTAGGTTATCTTGAAGGAGGAAATGAAATGGACAACTACATAAGCAAATACAGTAAATTTAGTATAGGAGTTTAAGATCAGGAACAATAGGGTGGAGGAGAAGGGAATCTTTGGGGAATTGTGCTGGTTTGACCATACAGACAAAGGGTATATGCACAGACCAAAAAATAAGATGAAAGTCTCTGCGATTTTGAGAGATAAATAGATTGTCCTATCTTGGTCAAAAGAACGGACCTTGTTATAGTCATAAAGAAAATAATTTATCAGCTTGTGGGCTTAACTGTTCCATTAGACCACAGGGTGAAATTAAAAGAATGCAAATTTCTTTTGGAATAAAAAAAAAAAGCCAAAAAAAAACAGACAAAAATTTAAATCTTTTCACAGAAATGAAAAGTTATGTCACATGATGACAGTGATACCAATCATAGAAGCTACAGAGAAAAATCACTTATTAAAAAAATAAATAAAAAAAGAAAATGTACTTAATAATAATTTAATAGACCCCATAATTATATACATCTCACACCTTCAAAATGAGTGACTTAATATTATTTACTAGCTTTGTATGGCACAAGACCATAACAGAGGAGTTTTCAAGAATATAGAACTCATTTCAGAATAAACTTGTAAATCTTCATGCAATGGTTGTCCCATGATAATTAATTTTTATCAGACTAATGAGGTTCAGAAAATAATAATTCAATAATAAACCTCTCACTCATTGATTATGTATATGTCATATCCTTAAAGCATTTGTACTGTTAGAAACTTAAATATTTCTCATCAATTTCTTTAATAATTCTGCTTTGCCAGTTCCAAGGCAAACTTGAACTTACGCATAGACACCAAAGCACGAAAAGAAAACACACACACATGCAAGCACTCACACATATATACAACATACAAAAACCCTCTCTCTCTCAAACACACACACAGACACACAAAAGCACCAACTCATACAGATACATCATCAATTTTTCATAACTCAGTTCTACAACCATGCTGGATTATTGATTTTGCTGGAACAACAGCGGTCACATAATAATTCAATAATCTATCTCAGATCCAGTAATTAAGCGTATCTCTTATCTTTAGAATGTTTAGACTGTTAGAAAGTTAAACAAATATTTCCCATATTAAAATCTTTGATAAATGGTTCAACAGGCTTGTCAGAATTTACCTCATCTAGCATTCACTTCATGAAAAGTGATCCTTATCCTTCATAGAGTACAGCAGGATTCTTTGGTCAGTTTAGATAATAAACAGTTTAATGGTAAGTATACTGCATACACAAGATTTGAGCACTTCAAAAGAAATCATAAGAAAAACAGGATCTTTTGCTCAGCAGAGAGAGAAGGCAGTCAGTGTTGCAACAATGACTTTAATTAATATATTTCTTTGACGCTCTGATTTTAAGTCCAACACTTCAAAAGAGCTTACTCTTTACAAGATCTTTGAAACCTTCAGGTTTTATGTGTCTCAGTAAACATAATATGTCAGCCATTTTTACTGTTTGATTGAATGATTTCAACAGCACATCAACTTGTTTGGGGTTATCTTATACCGAAAGGTTAAGGAATTGCATACATTTCACATTTATGTTTTTTGTGTAGTTTCTAAAGTTTTTGTACACATTTATATGGTATCAAGTATTCCTAATGTGAATCATTTTCAAACAGATCTATTTGACAAATACTATTACTATTACTGCAGATTAGGTTTGGTTATTTGGGTTCATGGTACATCAACCTTTGAGGGTTATTTAATGACAGACCCTATTATATACTTGTGTAATACAAAGCCAAATGATTGTAGGAAGATGATGCTGTACCAATTTCTTGAAATAGGGTGGATCTGCTTGCATTGAAAATCATGTCTTTTAGTTGAACTTGAACACTATCCACTGGGAAAATGCACAATTGCTTCATTGATCAAATAGACCACATGTTCTTTTCTGAGCTTCATTTAGTCTTACCTAAGGCCACCCACAGGTCTTCGGTACTAGATGAGGGTCAAAATTAGTGTACTAAGGATTGATTTAAATTGAATTCATAGACAAAATATAAATTTTTGCCTGTTTTGGTGACATTTACTAAGGACAAATTTGGCAAGTGGATAAAAAACTCACCTGATTTTAATACCATCAAGAATCTTGTAAGTCTTATAAAGGAGCCTGTCAAAAATATCTTTTTGCAATTGAGACTGGTGATTGGCAATGGTTTGAAAAAATTAAAAACAAGTGGCTGCTTAAACAAAATATAAGTTTATACTAATTTTGCTTACAAAATTTAATTTTGTTTTAGAAATATAATATTCACATTCACCATCAAGATTTTAAAAAAATGTTTTTATGATTTGATTGATTGTTTTGTTTTTTTTACTGAATAGTTAACTCCCAAAATTAAATTTTTGACAAGTTACAATTTGTTCATTGATCATTTTTCCTTAATTTTTTCCCTCCTCTAACCACTAAGAAGTTGTCAGTTATGACCAATGCCCAATTTATAGTATTCAGTTGGGAAAAAAAATTAAATTTGCTCTTAACTGGATCGTAAATGTAAGTTTTACATTTCTGGGGAATTTTTTTAAACATAAAAACAGATTTAATATAATTTAAAGTTGGGCCATTCTGTACAAACACCAGAAAATTTTCTGGACCTCAGCAAGATTCAGTGAAGGGTTTTGGTTGAAATTCAATGAAAAATGTTTGGAATCATAGTTAAATTTAATGAAGGGATTTGGCTGAAATTCAATTTAAAATGTTCAGAATCATAGTTAAATTTGGTGAAGGGTTTTGGGTGAAAATCAATTAAAAAAAGGTTGATTGGTTGATACTTGTAAAAAACAAAAACAAAAAAACAACAAAGAAATGAGTTCTATTAAAAGCCAAATTCTTTAAAGTTGAATAAAATGTCTTTTTGTTTTTTTTATAGGAAATTAATTTTCCATTGATGTAAGGGGATAATTAGAGATAAATTATACTCGGCTAAAGTAGAAAGCTGGAAAATTATCTCAAGTATAACATCAAGATGGGTATAGGAGTTCATAATATGTAGAGATTAACAACAATGCTTCATCTCAGAAATAGAAATATAAACAACAATCTGAAAGCAGAAGTGGATTTCATACCCAAAAAGATACAGTTTTTGTATAAACAGAATCGCCTATACATAAATTATTGATTTTAATGACATCTTAACTTGTCTAAGGTTACTTCATGCCTAGATGCCATGAGATCATTCATTATATGTTCATATTTACATTTTTTGTGTAGTGTTACTGAAGAGAGTTTTTTTGTTGTTTTCTTTTTGTGCAAGGTCTTATCAAATATGAATAATTTTTAAACAGATCTGACCCACCCATATATGAGAACCTTACAGGTACTACCACTCCGGGGAATAACGGCAATAAAATGGTAGTCTACAGTTTTCAGAATTCCAGCCTCAGCACCAGATGCAGTTTTGTGTCAATTCCCAGGACATTCTAGTTCACTGAAGATCTTGTGACAGACATGTTTAAGACCATTATTTTTATTCCAAACAAAAAGAAAAAAAAAAGAATTCTCTTTCTAAAGCCAGCTCTGAAGAGATAACCAGGAATTATATCATTTCTTCCCTGGTAAGATAATTTTCTTTTTATACCCTACCATTGTTATAAGCGTGATATTTCATTCTCATCTTTCTGTTTATTTTGGTACAGTGTCCTGCCTCCTACTGGATAAAAAGAATTCATATCGCATAATCCCTCAGCTTCAATTCACAGTCATTTCCTCAAGCAACAATAAATCATGAACAAAAGAGAAACTTAATATATATGCACATCAATAATAGCCTGGTGTTACTTGAGGCGCAAATACAAATCTCCCTGACTTAAAAACTCCTATACTTTCCGTTCAATAAAATAGTCTTTCTTTTCCTTTGGTTTTTTTTCTTTTGTTTAAATGTTGATATATTTCAAAATTTCACTTTTTTGGTTTTATTTCTCAATATTTTAGCAAAATACAATGCATCACTGTTTTTTGGCAGTTATTGACAGTTTGACAAAATCATATAACTAGAATATTCTTCCACAATGTTCTACTCTTTTTTGGGAATCATAAACATAGGAAAACATTAAGATCCTATATTTTTTTTTTTAGATGACGCTCTATCAAGCATCACTGCTAATAATTTTGACTAGTATTATTATTTTTCTTCCAAATTCTAGTTGCTTTTTGTCACAACTCATAAAAAATACTACTAACACAACTAATATATAAACAATAACATCGGTCAGACTGATTGGTGATTAATTGGTTTTATAAGTGTTATTTAGACTTTTTTATAGACTTTATGCTCGTACATCTACCTTGACTATGTACTTTGAAAGAACATAGATTTACAGTAAAAAAGGCAAGAAGCAGACGATACCTCGCAGAAACTATTATGGATACAGACTATGCACATGACATAGTATTTCTATCAAATACACCTACACAAGCAAAATCCCTAATACATAGCCTGCAGCAGATAGCAGGAGGCATTAACCTCTATGTGAATGAAGACAAAACAGAGTACATATGTTTTAATCAAAAGAGGTTGGTTGGTTGGGTTTTATGACATGTCAACACTTGAAGGTTATTTAATGCTAAATCCACTTTTATACAAATAACCTGTTCTATCTCAAACAATTCAGTTTAGGATGAGTATACATTTGAATTGTCAAAAACATTTCTATTTCAAACTATTCAGTTTAAGCAAATAGTTTTTATTAAAATAATTCAGTTTAGTATAAGTATAGTTTTTGTTTACACACTTTTAAAAGTCAAAACAGTTCCATTTCAAACAATTCAGTTTAGCATTGGTACATAGTTTAAATGTCAAAACAATACAGTTTTTTACAAATCATCATCATATCCTGCTGCCAGCACGGATATCCCGTACCCTCTCTCGCCACTTCTCCCTATCATTCATCGCCTCTGGCAGGTCTTCAAGGCTACATCGTGTATTCTCACATAGCTGCTGTATGTATGTTCGAGCTGGTCGTCCTGCTTTTGCTCGGCCATATATGGGGGTCCATAGGAGTACATCACTTATGAGCTCATCCCTGCTTCTCCAGCAGTGTCCTGCATGTCTGGTTCGTCTAACTTGGATAGTTTTCGTGATGGGAGGCAGGTGGCCGTATAGTTGGCGCCTTGTGGGGTGTTGCCTCCAGGACTTGTTCAATATTGCTCGCAGCATTCTTGTGTAATTACCATCTAGCTTTTTCTCCAGCCGTTTTGTAAGCGTCCTAGTAGTGCATCCATATAGCAGTATCGACACGACCACTGCCTGGAAGAAACTGCATTTCATTTTATCGGTCAGGTCTGACTTCCATATGATCAATAGCTTATCAATAGCTGTCCATGCCTTCATTAGCCGCATGTCGATGTTTTTTTTGGTTGATGAGACACTGCTTCCTAGGTAGGTGAACTTGTCTACCAGTTTCAGAGAGGTTCAATCTAGTGTGGAAATGTTGCCCGTTTGATTAAAGCACATGCATTCAGTTTTGTGTGCATTGACATGGAGGCCGATTGCTGCGGCGGTTTGTTCCAAACTATGCAGTAGTGTCTCGGCTTGGTTGGGTGTATTTGCCAGAATCACTATGTCATCGGCATAGTCGGCTTTGGTAATTGTTTTTAATTAAGTTTACCATAAGTAAGCAGTTTAGTTCTATTTAACCCATAGATAGGGCCCTATCAGGTGCTACCATTCCAAGCCAGAGAGGACCTGGGAGCTATGGCAATGAGCTATATTGAACAAACCCTGGAAGCAACATCCTATAAAACAGCAGCTGTATGGCCAACTGCCTCTCATCTCTAAAATCATCATATTAAGATGAACAAGACATACAGGACACTGCTGGAGAAGCAGGGACTAACTTATAAGTGATGTTCTCCCACAGAACCCTTCACAAAGATGTGTAAGTGTTGGAAAACCAACAAGAACTCACCTACAACAGCTTTGTACGGACACAGGATGTTGTCTCAAAGACCTGCTGAAAGTGATGGATGATAGGGATGAATGGCGAGAGAGAGAGTCAGAGAAATCTGTGCTAGCAGCACAATGTGATGATGAAGCTTAGACAATAAAGCAGAAAGTACACAGAACCAAGTTTCTGCTAGATAGAAAGAGAAATGAGTTCAAACCTTACAGAGAGCTAATTCTTTATTCTCTTTTTGATAGAGACTTATCTTCATTAACATAGAAGAGATGAGAGGAGTAAGTTGAGATACGACTAAAATCAATAACATACATGGCACTGACTGAGAAGAAATAAAGATACTAACTAACCCTAGAAATGGCCCTTAAATATTAGATTTTTCCTAAAATGTTAAGGCAGTCAAAGTCTTTTTTTGGCAGATGAAATTTTTGCCATTGTGTTTGAATGAAAACATTTTCCTTCTACTCACTAAAAAAACAAAAAATATATATAGCAAACACATTTCTTGTGCATTGCACAAAAATTGTTTAGCATTATCAGTACATCTCATAAATATCTCAATAATACCATTAACTGTGATAATTTTGGTCATGATAATTATGAAATAAAATTTTCATAACATTGCATCTCTTCTTTGTAGAGCAACCTGATTGTATGACCTCTCTCTCTATATATATACATACACACACACACAGTCAATGATGAAATTATTTGTCCACTCATGATATTGAATATTTTAACCCATTTCTTAAAATTTAATACTCCAATAATGCTAGACTTTTTATATGCTCATAAGTACAAAGAAAATAATAAGACTCAATTTTGAAAAGAATAGGTAAAATTTACAAAATATGAGAAGAAAAATAAACAAGAGGACAAGACAAAATTAACCATACATTAAAAAAAATTGAACAATTTTCACAATATTAATAGTCAATATCATAGTCTTTCATCTTTCTAACTTGCTACAATCATTTTCTAAACAAGTCTTTTCTGGGATTTTCTTCCATTCTTCAATGGTTACATGTTCTAAAAAGTTTTTTGGTGACCAACAATTAATTTGAACTTTCAATTCTTGCCATAGAGAATCAATAGGATTCACGTCAGAACTCACTGAAGGTCATGGTAGAGCTGTAATCTTCTTTTTCTGAAGCTATGCAGTTATTAAATTAGACGTATGTTTAGGATCATTATCTTGCTGGAAAGTAAATTGCTGACTTAGATGAAGATTTTGTGCTGATGGCTGTAGATTTTAATCCAGAATTTTGATATAGTCTTCCCATTTCATTATTCCTCTTTTTGCAATTAATTGTCCAGTCCCCCTTGAGCTAAAACAATCCCAAAACATCATTAAGCTGCCTCAATGTTTAAATATTAACACTGTGTTCTTTGGGAGGAAAGCCTCACCTATCTTGTGCCAAATCTTCAATTTAAAATATTTTCGACTGTATGATCAAATTTTGTCTTTTCCTATTTTGCATAATTTGTTCTGAAAATTAAGTTTCATATGGGGGAGGGCTTTTATTAACATACAACAAAAACCTAGCATCATAAGGGCATTAGATTTTGAAAAATGGATAAAAATATTCAAAATTGATAGGTGTATGAATACTTTTGCCATTGCCTGTCTATTGTTTGCTATATCAATAAATAAAGAGTGTTCAATCTCGGTAATACAAAAAATATTTAAGTTGGGATAGCATAACAGAGTCAATGATATTTGATCTGATGATTGCATAGACAAGTAACTGACAGTCACAAAGCTCTGTTGACTATCTCTATATGCACAAAAAGATACCATATATTCATATGTATGTTTAAATACATCCCAAAATAAACTGAATACATATTTCTATATACATTGATATAAGATAAGGCATACAGATATTTACTAGGTGCGTGTGTGTGTGTGTGTATATATATATATATATATATATATATATATATATATATCCACACACACAGAGGAACAAACAGGCATATCTTCTTAATACAATTACATCACTATGTACAGAAACAGATTGTTGAACTGAAGCCAAAGAAAAATGTGATATAAAACCAAAAGGTCATCTACAAGTGCAGTAAATCTGTTTAAGACATTGAATCTAATAACTGACTAGATACATAGATCTGTTCTTTAAATATTTCCATTTTATTTTAATAATTTTTTTTTTTCTTTTATAGATGCAATGGCAAATGGGTCACTCTGAGTGCAAATCAATTGCTAATCAACAACCTGCAAAAAGATGACCAATGATTAAAAAAGAGGAACATCCTGAGCAAACCAATAAGAATGATTGCCACGAGTTATCATATTTCGTTTGAGTAAATGGGATTATAAACATCCTTAACAGGTTGTTTATATTCTTATCTGCATATTAATATATTATTTCTATCTACTGTATGTTTCATGCTTCCAACAATTCACAAAATATACTGATTATATTCTTACAGGCTAATTTATTACCTAGAAATACATTCATATTTTATAAATATCTGTAAACATATGTATGTTATGTTGGCTAATTCTCTCAAACAAACTGAATCTACTATTAAAAGCTACTAAACTACCTATGGATAGTTTAAGGATCATATTTTCAATGAAAAACTAATTTCATAGTAAAAACTGTTATATTACCTAGTCATCTCCCTTAATAGGAACTCCCAATAAGGAGTATTAACTCATTTATTTGTAGATATCAACCGTCTCTTCTGTGTTACACTTCAAGCAATAAACATGTATTTATACAGGTTCTTCAACTTTATGCTTAAACTAACAAGAAAACTACAACAGAAGTAAATAAAAAATGAAATAAATTGAAAAAGCAGAACATGGACCTCACATTGAATAAAACAAATATACTTTAAGCAATTACATGACAACAGCACATGTATGCCAATAGTTGAGCTTTTAAGAATTTAAAAAAGTTCTTGTTGAACTATTTTCCATTCACACTTTGACATGGCAAACTCTCGTGTTTCACCACCCAGTATTAACTGGAACAGCCACAATCTAGCAAAAGAAATGGAGAAATTGGCACAAAAACTTATGTTACATTTCAACGTGCCACTCAATGATGCAAAATTAACTTATCAATTTGGGTAAGGAATGAAGGTTAGGAAATCAGTGAAATGTTTGTATTTTAGAAAGAAACATGGAAAGCTATAAAAAAAAATTTAAGTTTCATGAAGCCCAGGTCGAACTTTCATGTTTTCCAACACAAACTAATGAGATACCAACAAGAGGTGAGTGAATCAGCGCACACCTTCCAAAAAAGACTCCAGCAAAGCTATGAGAATATGGCCATAAATTTCAAGAGACCATACTAGTGGATCATTTTATATTTGGATAACCCCTCAAATCAACACAAAAAGGCCCAACTAAAAGAATAAAGGGAGTAACAATTGTGCACAGCTTAAAAAGGAGCAGAAACACACAAAGCAATGATTAGACTTCTGGAAGCTAACGTGCTTTTATAAAGACAACTACATAGGCAATTAAAAACAAAAGTGTGAAAAAATGCAGATATGTAGTAGAGACTACGAGGTGAGACAATGCCCAGCAAAGGGCAAAGCGTGCATGAAGTGCAAGAAAATAAGCCACTTCGCACTTACATGCCTTTCAAGTGAATGAAAAGAATGAAAACGAACAAAACTAATCAGTTACTCTGGTCCCAAAATAAAAACAAGAAGTATAAAAATGTATATATGGCGACACAACAGAGCAGCAATTGTGCCAAATCCACAAACGATATGTATTTCCATGTGATGGAAACAAAAAAAAAACACAGAAGAGAGCCACCAAATAGGTAATGGGTAAAACAGAGGGGAAAAAAGGTGGGGATAAATGCTAAAATTGATACTGGAGCCATGAGCAGCCTCTTACTAGTGAAGGTATCCAGAAAACTACAGAATATACTACTAGAAAAAACTCAACTTGTCTGTTCTGCACTGGGGGTGGGTATCAGAATAAAACCATCAAGCGCATGCCACCTCGGAATGAGGCACATTAAACAGTGACAAATTGCACGTGATGAAGACAAACAATCCAATGCTGATAGGGTCACAGACATCTAGAAAATTAGGCTCGGTGACATTCTACCTAAAACTACAAATGGATGACCCAAACATGGTGAAATCTGGAAAGGTCAGAAAAGACCAAACAGTAAAAAAAGCAGCCAAATTACAGCCCAAATGAAACCTTAAAACACGGGAACAAGTCCTAAAAGAATGCCGTGATTTATTTGATGGGATAGAATGCCTACCGGGGGAATATATGATAAACACAGACCCCCACAAGTACCCCCAATCGTCCACCTACACCAGAGAGTCCCAGTATCACTGAGGGACAAATTCAAAGTTGAATTGGATTCCTTCTTGAACCAAGGAGTTATATCACCCACCACAAAACCTGCCACATAGGTAAATTCATTTGTATGTCTTCAAAACAAACAAATTGGTTAGGTTATGCCTGGACCCAAAGGACTTAAATAATGCCATACAAAGACCCTCACCTTGTAATACCCACAATTGAAGAAGTAATTTTTACCCACAAGTGGTTTACCATTGTCAATGTGAAGTCCGGATATTATCAGATGAAGTTAGATCAACAGCCAAAGGAACTAACAAACTTCATTATGTTGTTTTGATTTCCCATGCAAGTAAAATGTGCCTAAGATTAAAGAATAATAAATTGGCCATCATGGTCGAGGATGACCTGAAAGATCCCTTTTCAATAGCTACAACACAGAGGTGTAGAGGAGGGTGCTACTCCTTTCCCTGGATTGCTCCACTTTACCCTCTATATGTACCTATTAATGCCGAGTGTTAAACAAGGAGGTATCAAGTACCATTTTTTGAGTCTTTGGTATGACTCAACCTAGGACTGAACCCTGCCCATTAGGCCAATGGACATTTCAGCAATATCAAAAACATCCTCTCAATTATGGATGATACTATTGTGTCTGGATTTAAGGAAAATGGGAATGACCATGATGCTGAACTTAATGACCTTTCCAAGAGAGTTAAAAAAAAAAAAAATCTTCAACTTCAACCAGGATAAACTGAGGGTGTGAACATCTGAAATACCTTTCTTCAGACACATTCTATCACAAAAGAGGAAACAAAACGGGATTCCAAGAAGGTTGAGATCATCAAACACATGAACCCTCTGGAAGATAATAGGTAGTTAACAAGTTTTCTGGGGTTAGTAAACTACCTCAACAAATTTTCTCCACAATAAGCCAGGTTTACTACACTGCAGTGTGTCCCATTGTATTTTATAGAGGACTCTGAACTTTTTCGTGAGCCTAAAGAAGATTGTGGTTCTCCACAATCCAGCTCCATGAGACATTTATCTCCCTCCCACAGACAGAACTGAAAACAGTTCTATCAACAATGCTTATACATCCTCCTCAACATCAATTCGAGTAACTTCATCACAAACGTCAAAGTCTTTGAAATTATCAAAATCAGTAGTATCAGAGTAATGTCTCTCAAAATGCAGGACAGGTCACACTGCAAAAATTGAAGACCACCACTTCCTAAAAATTACACTTTTTTTGAAAGCTGCCAAATGGTTACTGTGTCAAAAGATTGTCACAAAAAAGTTACAAGACTCTTAAAAAATGTTCTCACCTCCAGTGAAATCTGTCAATAAGCACTGGCCAAAAAACCATTTTCAAAGCCACTTCACTCTTTGAGAATGCCTATAGAGTCAAAGTGGAAGAAAAGCAGCAGTGCTATAAAAAAACACAGTTCTACAATAGAAATAACAACCTATCAGACCCTCCCCTGAAGCTCCTGTGGCAGGTCCTGTTTATTTTACAAAGACCTTTTCATAACCCTTCACCAATTGAAGAATGCCTTCATAAAACCTCGTTTGCAAAGCCAAGGCCAAACATGCCATGTCATAATTGTTTTATTTTATTACTAGCTATTGATGTTAACAGGAGTATATATATATAAAACCAAAACATGGTATATATAGTAGGGGTAGGAGGTACAATCTGCATTTTCAGACATCTGCTATCAGTCTAGCAACCTCTTCACTATGAATAAAATGAGACAAGTGTAAGTAGATTTTTTTAAAACTTTTTATCATAACTATTCATCAGGCCATCAATCTCTGGCCCAGAGTAAACAGTGTGAATAGAAATAAAAGATAAACTCTCACTGAGAATTAAACTTACATCTCTTTTTACCACAAAAGCCTCTTTTTCTGTAACAGCTGCACAACTATTTAATCTATAAGAGCAGCAGCAGAAGATAACATCTAAGCTTTTAAACTTATCCTTTATTTTCCACCTCTACTTTAGCCTTTTTTTTCAGATTCATTTACTAAAGGCTGCAGATTCACAGAACAAATAAGTGTACAAACCAACTATTAGAAAGAAATAGGAGTCATAAATAGTTAAAATGATAAAAGTTAACAGAGAAAAAACAATAAAAGGTAAGAGAGAAGGAATTTTTCTATGTCATAAAATTCTTGAAAATTAAAAATAATGATTACCTGATTAAGTCAAAAAATTCAATGGATGACCATCTTTAAATGGATTTTTTTTCTCCTCAAATGAAGATATTAGGGTCTTTTTTTAATGAAGCTCTATCATTATTATTATTATTATTAATTTTGATAAGTATTATCCTTTATCTTTCTAATTCTAGAAGCTTTTATAACAAATCAGCCTACACATCAAGAACAGCACACATCCAAAACAAGAATGAAGAATAAGCTCTAAGTGTGACTCAAACTCATATCCAATTCTGCTTTACAACTCTGAGTAGATGGATTGGATAGTTTTACAGATGTTATTTGGATTAATGTGGGTTGTTTTCTTTGTTTAATGGCATATCAACCTTCATGGGTTATTTAATATAAAGACCATCCTTGCAGAAGAATAGTAGGGGTACTATTTAAGAAATAGCTGGGAGGATAAGGGGGTTCATACCTTTCCTGAGGATATTAAAGTGAATATTTTCTCTTTTGTTAATTAGATGGCTCCAGCTGTGGAAAAAAAAATATTTGGGGAAAAATATGGTGTCTTCTTGAATTCATTCCATCCAGATGCCCAACAAGTCACACAAAGACTTTAAAGGAACAATTATAAAATTGGCAGAAACTAAGTGTCTGTCTTATTCAATCAAATATGTCTAAAAGAGAAAATTATATATATATATATATATATATATATATATATATATATATATATATATATACACACACACACACACACACACATGGGTATATATATATATATATATATATATATATCCAAAGCCAAGTCAGGCAATAGTGCGAACAATTCTGTTTTAGGATTTTCATTTTTTCCAATATCCATGTAAAAAAAAAAAAAAAAAATATATATATATATATATATATATATATATATATATATATATATATATATATATTTTTAACATCAAAGATAATTTATAATCCAATATGTAAAATGATAATAAATTAAAATACAGAGCAAATAATTCCATATAAAAGAAAAAAACCATTAAAAATCACTCGTATTTGTTTGTGACAATATTTATTTCAGCAGTCAATTTTTTTTTTTAAATATCAGACAAAAAAAATGACTACACATTACTTTGAATAAAAGGAAAAGACTTCATAGATAAATCTAAGCCCATGTTGACTCAAACATGAATTACACACACACACATACACACAAATGGAAACATATATATATATATATATATATATATATATATATACACACATGCAAACACACAAAAAATTATTAGTAAAAAATGATTATCAGTAAATTTCAAACCACACTACCACATAATGGTTAACAAGCTAGACTAGCAAACATATGCAAGTGAGTTCGAGTCTCATTGGGTGCCCCGTTCATATGGCCTTGTGCCACATCAAAGCAAAAAGCTTAGTTAATCACTACCACACACACAAAAAGAAAAAAAAACACAAGAAAAACAAGGCACTCACACACAAAGAAATAACTATAAGTGAAATCTGAAACCCCTCTAACACACATCCACACACAAAATTATCAAGTGTAAAATGACAAAAACAAATTTAGACCAATTTAGGGTGAAACAGACTAAGGTTGACACACTCAGAGAAAAAAAAAGAAAGCAGTAACCTCTACATGAACACATAACCAATGGAAAACTATTCAAACTTCAACCAGAAGTGAGTTCGAGTCTCATTGAGTACTCCATTCACAAGGCCTTGTGCCACATATGTTCTCTGATTAAAGCAACAAGCTGGAAACATACATGTATGTAAGAATGAAATAAATAAGTAAATATTTAAAAAAATACAAATCTCTTCATAAACCTATTCATTTAAAAATATTTTTTTCTCTCTTTAGACCTACAACAAAAAATGTATATATATATATATATACATACATGAATGCACATATGGTAAATATACATACATTTGCACACAATGCCAGTCCAAAAATTTACTTTATATTTTTCACTGTTTTTTTTAAATTTCAATTCATAACGTTAATCTCTTTATTGTAATACTGGCAAATCAACCAACTAAACCAGGGACAAACATTATGGCCCCCACCCCAGTAAAAAGTCTATAGGCTGGTAGCAATTAAAAACAAAATCATGTCTGGTTGACAATAATAACCTTTCATTTCTTTTTCAATTATTTTAGTTTCAATTCTCAAATATGACAAGTACCAAAACCTAGAATGATATACATGCATATGTATGTTTGCAAGGGAAGGTGTATATTATGAGAGTCTAAACAAATTTATCAGATTAAATATTCCAGTATTCTATATTTCTTGTGAATGGAATTACCATGACCAGAAAATCTGGTGAGCACTAGTACGCAACATACAGAAACATTAGACAGCTGTTTCGACCATCTTAGGTCTCATCAGCAGTGTTTTACCGTGATCTCCCCCACTGGAGATCAAACCAGAGACCAGAGACCACAAAATGCAAAGTTGAAACTCTACCACTAAGCTATCAGTTCACATCACACACAAGTGATGCCAACTAGTCATGGTAATCACGTGACCAATTAACTTGAATGTGTCTTCTAAGCTAAATCCATACTTTTTACAGAGGACACGGTCACCTCCAGGTCGCTCGCAAGTGTTCACCGGATTTTCTGGTCATGGTAATTCAATTCACAATATAATTCCGCTACTTAAAAAAGAAAATGTACTCCGATATTTCAATTGACCAACTTTGAAAAAACATGTTTGTTTTTTGTTTTTTTAAGTGAGTGGGAAAGAATTTGGTACAAATTATTCAATTTAAGGGAAATGATATTGAAAAATTGATTGACTTAAAATAGAGTTTTTGGCATAAACTCTTATAAAATGTATTTATTTCAAAATTATTTTCTCGGGAAATAAAATATTCAAGTTCAGTAAATCCTCAGTTTTCCTGTATTTAATATATAAACTTTATATACAACTTATAAGTCAATAATCTTTGAAAATTAGTTTCCTTGAAATGTAGTATCAAATTATATATGTAAATTTGAACTTGGTGTGAAATTTTATGCAAATCTAAAATTCAAGTTCAAAATGTTTCCAATTTAATAAATTTGGTCATATTTCTTTCATATATAATTAGAGAGAGAGAGAGAGAGAGTGAGAGATGAAATTCCTTAGGAATGAATAAATTTCTGATAATAGCAAGTAATATTCAAAACGTCTTGATTGTTCTCAAAAGATATTGAGCCATAATTTTATCCTAAACCTTTAAGCTTATGTATTTACCCAACCCCTCCACCACAGGAAGAATGCAACAAGGTCAGTTTTTAAGGAGAGTAAGGCTGGTTTAAAATCAGTATTCCTTCTTCAAGACTGGTTGCCATAGCAACAATAGAAAACACATTCTGCCCTACTATTTACCTATAGTTGTGGGGAGAAGAGATGGATGTATGTGTTTCTCAAGATGATTAGTGTGAAATGAAACGCAAACAATTCCATCCAAGATTTGAACTCGGATCTCCAATTCCATTTCTGAACAATGATAACCATTACACTAAGAGCTCCTCTAAGCTTTTCAGTGCACCCAAATGATCAGGTAAACACATTTAGAGATAGAAATCTGGTCAAAAGTAAAGTGGCTATCAAGTAGCATTCAACAAAATCTTCTTTAAGAATTCTACTTGATACTTGAGAAAAAAACTTCTCTCTTTACCCTAAAAGGAAGAGAGTTGAGTGGGGAAAATAGAAAGTAAAAAAAGTTGAATGAATGTCATTGAAAAAATTAATTCAAGTCAGATTTGTGTGATTAATTTGAGTCGTTAAAGCCATTAACACTTGCAGGGTGGCTAAAATGTCTGCAAGAATTCAAAGAGCAAAAAAACAAATTTAGGAAATAAAAAAGATAAAATAAAAATATGATGATTAATGCTTTTAAGGTAGATTAGTTCAGAAAGAATTGATTATTTTTGACTAAAGTTTCAAGCAGATTGTAAAAAATTTGGATCATAAATCCAAATTCTAATTAGGATTTGATATGTTATAAATTGTGTTAAGAACTTCATAAAAACTGTTGTTATGAAGTGTGAAAAAACATTTAAACATTCTCAATCTTCAATCAAATAATCATAGCTTTTTAAATATCCAAAGAACTTTTTTAGCCAGATTAGTGAATAAGACCATATTTTCCCTATCAGCAGATAGTATTTTGATTGCTGATTTTCAAAGAAGGCAGACAGGACTAACCCACATGAAAGACGAGTGCAACATAATATAGTGGAACCCATCTCTTTCTAGTTTTACAACTGGTTTGAATTCAGAGTTTTCCTTCTCCTGGGACAGTTACCATACTAAAATCAAAGAGTTCAGTCTGCCCTATTATTTAATTTACCCATAGCAGGAAGGACAATAGTTATACTCATATCTTATTTATACACCCAAATCAGATTTTACAAGTATAGGAATACAATATTGAGAAAAATGAATCATTATCATTCAAATATTCTTAATTATAAAATATTGAATAAGGAAAAATAAAGTCATAATTGAAAATATTTTCATACATCAAATTTCATCAATTGATTTTAACAGCATGTCAATCTATCTAGGGTTATTTTATACCAAGAGGTTAGGGAATTGCATCCATTATAGATTTATATTAACATTTTTTATGCAGTTGTTTAAGAGTTTTTTGTACACAGTTATATGATATCAAGTATTCCTATCAAATACAAATAATTTGTACACAATTATATGATTTCAAGTATTCCTATCTAATACCAATAATTTTATACACAATTCTATGGTTTCAAGTATTCCTATCAAATACAAATAATTTGTACACAATTATATGGTTTCAAGTAACTATTCCTATTTAATAATAATCATTTGTTTATAGATATTTTTATAATTTCATAGAACTAAAAATCATATTCCTTAGTAAACAATTAGAGCTTCAGTTCACTATTTTTAATACAAAAAATTTATAGTTCTATAGTATCAACTATTCCTGACAAATACAAATAATTTGCAGAGAGATCTATTAGATCCATCAATGGAACCTTCACACGTACTACCACTTCAGATCAGAGTGGACCTAAGAACATAGGCAATGAAGGGGTATCTCACATTCCCCAGAGGTCTAGAACTGGAGCCCACCATCAGGTGTAGTTTAGTATCATACCAAAGACACCCCTTTTGGGGGATCTCACCCCTCTGAAGGGGATACAGTCAGCATATTCTAGGCCCACTAACAAAGCAGACACACCAAATTTGGTTCCAGATGCACACTCATAAGCCCAACAAACAGCCAGTAAATAAAATGACTAAGTAAACCCCAGTATTCACAAGAAATAGATGACTTATTATTTACTTGTACTGAGGAAGTCAATTAGTTGTCTGTCTGTAGTTAAAAGCAGATAAAAGTAAACATGGAAAGATCCGGAAGTTGGATCAGGTCTAACAACCCTCAAATATTGTCTTTGGCATGAATGATAGAAGATGAATGGGAAGAAAATGGTGTTCATAATATTCACTCTTAGAGAAATCTCAGGAAATATGCACATCTGCTACACAAAGACACAAGAGCCATATTGATGCATGATAATCAATAATTGAAAATCTGATTGATCTTTCAATTATTCATTGATTTTCATTGGAATCGAGGCAAAAATAGAAGAGAGTCAACAAGATTGACATTTTGCAAGTAATTTTATTTGTGTTTTATGAATTTTAAGAATTTGAGATGGATAGGATTGCTGAACTCGTACTAAACAGATTTTGGTAATATATTTTAAAGACTTAGCTACTGCAAAGATAATTAACTTAGTCTTACACAAGGTTCACAATAATGAGAGAGCAAAGTGAAATCAAATTCATAGCTTTTGCAATGCAACATTTATAAATATTTGAAATGATATTAAAATCTTTTACTGATTTTAATCTAAATGGATTTCAATGGGATACTTAATGATAATTTCGATTAGATTTGCTAAGGCGATGGTTTATTACATATCAAACTGCGGGTTATTTAATGTAAAATTCTGTTTTTATATATCACTGGGCCATTCGCCTAGTTGGTAGAGTGTTCACCAATGGCCTAGGATATTGGGGTTCAATCCCAGGTTGAGTCATACCAAAAACTCAAAAAATGGTACTAAATACTTTTTTCCTTAACACCCAGCATTATAAGGTACAGATTAAGGGTAAAGTGGAGCAATCCAGGGAAAGGAATAGTGCCCTTCCCTACACTGCAGTGTAGTAGCCATTGAAAAGGGAGACTATGGTTGCCAGCTTTACTTTACTTGTATATATGATTTGTAAGTGAATAGTTTGTAGATAACTTTATTTTTAAACTAGTTAGAACTCATTTCTTTGCACACAGTTAAATGGTTTCAAGTCCTGTTATCCTAAGGCAACTGACCCTCATTCAACGCTTCCAAGAACCTCTAAGATAAAATAAGGTTTGGTACTTGCTTGTCACAAAAGCAATTTGAAGAATACACTTGGGACAATCCTATACATACGAGGGTTTCATATGATCAGTCAATTGATTGGATCAGACCTCTCCAACCACCTGTCTAACTCAGTAAGGACCAAAGTGGAGTGCTGCAAGTCATGTGACCACTTTGGTTGCCAAGTCACAGATTACTTGGCCATCAGGGTCCTATCCTCAAGCATTATAGGTCACCTCACCCAACAGGTAGCCATGTTGGCAGGATCTTACTCCTCTGCAGAGGTGCAGTCGATATATTTGACAGGGCAGATGTTAATTAGAGTTTCTTTTATTTTGCTTTTTATCCCAACTCATTCAGATTGTTACTTCTACAATACATGTTATTCCTAGGTGAGTTTCAATAAAAAGTATTTAACATTTTCTTTTATCTTCCGAATCAAAAAAGGGAGGGTCCCCATTACATAGAGGCTAACATGAAGGACTGTAATATCATGGTAAGTTTGAACTACAGTCATGCAACTGCATTCACTTTTTGACTAATCCTATCCTATTTACTAACCCCTCCGCTCGGGCAGGATATGACATAAGATCAATTTTTAAGCGGAGTTTAACAGGTTTGAATTCAGAGTTTTCCTTCTCCTAGACTAGTTGCCTCACCAAGGCTGAAGAAACCAGTCTGTCCTACTATTTTACCCATAGCTGGAGGGAGGGTATTAATGCTATGTGAAATGCAATCATTCTCATCCAGGTTTTGAACTCGAGTCGCTGTGTCCATTTCCTACGACGATAACCATTACACCATGGGCACTTTTTGACTAATACCCTTGGGAAAAGTAGGAACTCTTTTATCCCCTAACTATGGGTTAAATAGTGCCTCTGCTATTCTTTTACAAACATCGCTTTGGCATTGAATAATCCATGAAAGCTAATATGCCAATAAACAAAGAAACTAAACCTCATAAGAATTGATAAGGATTGACAGTACTTCATTTAAAAAATGAAAAAAAAAAAAAACATTAAAATATGTTGTTTGACATAACTAGAATGTAAAAAAGACATGAGTTTTACTTGTCCTTTATTAGTGTTGCTGATTTATACAGTCATAGAAATAACATCAAATGAATTTTGATAAAAACTAACTTAAATTAGAAGGTCAAACAAAAATCTTGGTAAAAAAAAATAATGATTGATGATGTTTAATCCAACAAATGAAAAAAGGAATTCATGGATTTTGTAGTTCACTTTGCTTGTTTATACAACAGTGAAAAGATTAATGGTTTAAAAAAACAAAAAAGGTGTTTGTACTTTATAGCAAAATCAGAAGAAACTATTTCTGATGCTCTGAGACAAAACACTTTTATTATCACATACATTTTTCAAACTTATCTTCATTTTACTTATTTTTAACATTTTTGATGTTTTTTTCTTTTTAATCCTGTGAAACTTTTATTTTTAAAATCTGAGATGTCTTCTATTCACTGAGTAGAGAGATTTTGAATATTACATTGATTTTTTAAATTTTTCTTTATTTAAATTACTACATTTTCATTGTATAGTTAACTTTGTAACTTCTCAGGCATAAAAACAAAAGTTTCACTGGATTTGAAAGAAAAAATAACATCTTGATTATACCCTTGAAAATGACCAGTAATGAAAAGTTTTCAAAGAGAAAATTAAAAAAAAAAAAAAAAAAAGAATCAAACTTTAGAACTCTTGCAAAAAAATCTCTTATTCTTTATTGGTCAAATTATCTTGTTTTCCATATCACTGGCCTAAATGCATTTCTGTTCCATTCTTACTCTTCATGTTGGTCTGAATTGTATGACAATTTCATCTTGCCATCATCAGGGTTGTTTCTAATAACTCGGATAACACTCGACAACTGGAAAAGTCTACCTGTTGTTTGCAAACTTAGCAGAATGTCTGCTTTCAGTACTAAGTCTTTTGCCAATGTACTTGTTATTTCTTGGGCACCTTTCTACTAACCTTTCGTACTATCTGCTATACTCTCTTCTAGCTATGTGTCCAACTTCCATGTTTGTTGATATTTCTTACTTCGGTCTGATCTCTGATCCACAGTGATCTCTTTTTATATGTTAGAGCAGATGGTTTTCTTCCCTCTTGCCCAAATGGATTGAACCAATAATCACTATTAAAGCATGCTGAAATTTCTCTACATCCCTTCAATTCCTACCTACCACTAGGCAGAATCATCATGGTGGATAATTGAAAGTTGACTACCGGGTCTCAGGGGGCTTTCCCCCCAAGTTATATCTGCTTAGCAGGGTTGAGTTTATCGTTTGGTGCCCTAAAATGGGGAATGCTGATGGGACCAAGCATAAGTTTTGTTTCATACATGGTTCCTCACTGTACAATGACTCCATATCAAATCTGACTGTGGGAAATCTGATGAATATACTTCACTCAACTCTGCCAGGAAAATTTCTACAACATCCAGATGTTTATGCTTAACATCAATGGTTGCAGAGCCATTTTCATTGGTCTGTATGACACTGTGCTACATTGATAGTTTTTTGTCTTGCTTTTTTTAAAGACATATATTCTAACTAACACATCAATAATTTTCAGTCATACACTGTAAGATTGTTTTTGTATACATTGAAAATTTACTCTTAAGAGAGGGTTCCCACACCCCATCTTAAGTTGATTTTAAGTTAACTCCTGAACAAACATCTTTCTCAATTTCTTTCATGTTTTACCAGCAAACTTCTCTATTTTATCTATTCATCTTCTGACAGATATGTTCCTTGTTTGCTTGTTATTTCTTGGGCACCATTTTACCAACCTTTTTTCATCATCTGTTATCCTTTCTTCTAGATATATACCCAGCCAACTCTTACTTTTATTGTTTAATTCTGCTCATTACAATGAAATTCAGACTTTGTTATATAAAGATTGTAGAGAAAGCAACAATTTTTTTTATTTTTTTTGAAACTGTAGTTGAACCAATTTATTCTAATTTGGTTAAAACTCAGGTTTTCAATTTTATTTCCAATGAATGACAATTTATCATAAAAATGGAAAATTTAAACAGTTCTCTGCAGGTGCAGAAAGATCTGAATTCATTTTTCTTTTATGATAAATTGTTAATACAGTCCAAATACTTATTTTCCATTCCTAAATTTTTCATGTTTCCTTTTTAACATCTCATTCGGCATTGTATTTTTATAAATACATTTTTTATCGAGAAAATGTTCATCTTATATGAGAGTTTATCACCTGTGTAAATTTAAAGAAAATGTAAGTAGAATAAATGAATTTAATATTTTTCAAGTGTCCAAACACTACTCTCCTTCAATGAATATTTATTCTCTCTCTCTCTCTCTATATATATATATATATATATATATATATATATACACGCACACACAGCAGGAGGAGAAAGAAATATTTGAACACTTGCAAAATGTCCATTTAATATACGTCTTATACTTTGTTTTTATTTTACTCTGCCTTTTATATTTAAAAACATGTATTTTTTTTCTCTAAGCAATTGTTAATTTTATATCAAAATACATCACCTGCATAAATTTGGAATAAATAAATGTATTTACCCAACCCCTTCAAGATATGACATAAGGTCCATTTTTGTAGCATTGTACAACTAGTTTGAATTTCTAGGGGTTTTCCTTCTTCCAAACTGGTTACCTAATCAAGGCTAAAGAATCCAGTCTACTCTACTACTTACCTATTTTTTTAGTATTGAGAAAAAGAGTGGATTCATACCTTTCTGAAAAATATTAGCAACATGTGAAATGCAAACACCCCTCTCCAGGTTTTGAACTTGGCAAACCAAGACCATTTCCAACAATGATAACAATTATGCTACAAGTGCTTCCTAATTTGGAAGTATATGCAAAAATTACAAGTATATTAAATGGACATTTTGCACGTGTCCAGATATTTCTTTCCTCATGCTGTGTGTGTGTGTGTGTGTGTATATATATATATATATATATATTTATATATATATGCACACACATCCTTATATTATCCAACGCCAAGTCATCTAAATGTGAGAATAATTCTATTTTAGGATTTTCTTTCTTCAGTATCCATGTAATTCAAAATCCAATAGAGAACTCAAAGTGAAATAAAAATAAATTGAAACAGAGAACAAATAATTCCATATAAAAGAAAAACCTTTAAAAAATTACTCTTTTTTTTTGTAATAATATCTATTTCAGCAGAGCCTATTTTTTTTTTTAAATGTTAGATCTGCATCTTCAGGTAAAGAAATAAGAAATTTCTTATGAAAATTTAGAAAAACCCACAAAATTCTGGCCACCCTATCTCCCTAACCTAAATTTCATCATTTTTTTAAATATAAAGACTTGACCATTTGTTTTTCCTGTCTGGTTGACAAATGACATTCAATTTCTCTATCAAGATGTATCAATTATTCACTCCTCTTTCCTTTTCACCTAATTTTTATATAATGGCAAACTTTTAAACCCAAATGAAGGAAATAAATAAAAATAGAGGAATTTAGGGAGAGAAAAGTATATACTATAAACAACTTACATGGTTATTAATAACCTCTTAACAAAAGTGTATATATATATATATATATATACACACACACACGCATCCATGTATATAGTATTTCTAGTTCACTTTGCCAGAAAATCAATGAATGATAAGCATTAATTAGCAAATTAAAAGCTACAAATGTTTTTTGACAATTGCATTTCTTACGAGTGTATATTTTTGCCTTCACTCATGTTTTAGCCATGTGACACCCACTCAGTCATGGATAAAAAGAATAAAACACATCAGAAAAAAAAAGTTGAGTTTGAAAATAATAACAAATAATTTTGACAAGTATCAAATAAAATGGTAAAGAATTCTCTGAAAAGAACCATTATCTCTAATTTGTTTAACAACTTTTCATTCTGGCCCAAAAATTACATGACAAAAATCTGTCTTAAAGAAATTCAAAGAAATAAAACATTGAAAGGTGGGGATGGGAATGATAAAATAAAAAAACTAAAAAATATCGAACATGTTATAAAGGATTAAGAACAGAAATAAGAAAATGTCACTTTGTAAAAAGAAAATGTCAATCTTTTCTTTTTTGTGAGGAGGAGGAGGAGGAGGTAGGTAGGAGGGAGTGTAACAAAGAAATAAAATAACATATATTGCTACTAACATTTTTACATTTTCATTAACATAAGATAATATTACATTACAAAGAATTTTATAAATGTTATAAGAGAGGGATAAATAGAAAGTAAAGAATACAAAATAGACTCCCAAACCATTTTTAACAGAACAATTTTTTTTTAAAATTCAGTATGGGTTGTAATTTGATGAAAGGGTCTTGAAATTTTTTATTTCAAAGGTTAAATTTTATTTTTATCTATTTACTTTGGTTGAGGGTCATGAAAATGTAAAACTGTTTGGTTTTGATTTCTGTGTTACACTGTTTATGAATACTCTATCTCAAATATTGAGCACTCTTACAAGAGATTCTGCAACTTGTAGATAAGGTAATTGTATATGTAGATGAGACCACAAATAAGTACACCTCTCTCAATTAAGTTGTCATCTCAACCAAAAATACCTAGATTTTATTATTTCTAGAGAAATATCATGAATTCAAAACAGATATTATTAGGTATTATTTATGGCCAATAATAAAATTGCATAAATACGTAAAAGATGTACTTATTTCTGAACTTCTACATATTCAAAATTTGGTAACAAAATTCCAATGCTGTGGAAGCTGATAATAAATAAACCTTAATAATATCCATTTTCATTGAAAAATTTTCCATTCTATTGATAGGTTTCAACAGCATGTCAACCTCTCTAAGGTTATTTTATGCCAAGAGGTTAGGGAATCATTCATATTTATATTTTTGTAGTTGTTTCTTGAGGCCTTTTTTTTTTTTTTTTTTTGCACCATCCAAACAAATATGAATAATTTTAAAACAGACCATAAATAGGACTCTAACAAGTACTCCCACTCCAGGTCAGAGTACACCTGGGAGTAAAGACAAGGAATGAGTACCGCACACATGTCAGATCCCCAGAATGGGAGCCTCACCATCCGATGCAGTTTAATGTAATAATCTGAGCATCTCTTTTTTAGAGGTCACATCCCACCCTCTGCAGGGGATACAGTCAGTATATTCAAAGCCCTGCCAATAGGGAGAACAGAATGCATGTTTCTTTACACACTCATCTATATGTATAATTGAGCACTCCAGTATTCTATTGCATAAAATGTAAATAAATGAAAGTTGATACAAAATACATTATATTCCTTAGCTGACGTAGGTTGCCGAAATGGCTGAGTGGCAAGTTATCAGCCTAATGTAAAGTTAGGCAGGTTTCAATCCCAGCTTGAAGTATTCACTATGTCTGGCCACACTGAAGAATTGTGATAAAACGAAACAGTCTGTAAGTGGATGACAATATATATGATCCCTTCCCAGGGGTTGAGCTCTCTGACGCAAAACTCTTCTAATGAACTGAGAACTTTAGAATCCAAAAGCATAAAATATAAAATGAAAGTTGATACAGAATCTGTTATATTCCTTGAGCTGTTATTGGTCGTGAAATGGCTGAGGGATCAGTTAGTTGGATTTCGATCCCAGCATGAAGCGTCCAATGTGTCTAGCCACACTGAAAAGTTGCAATACAATGAAACAGTCAGTCTGTGGATGACTACATATATATATTATATGACAGTATTTAATCCAGTAAATGCTTTTTAACAGGATGGAAATAAATTTATTACCCTAATGTAACTGATTATTGTTTTTTTTTGTGGATATATATATATATATATATATATATGGAGAAAAATTGATAAAGTAATCCAAAGTGATGAATTTATTGTGAAAGAAAGTCGACGTTATAATGTTTCGGTTTCAATAAACCATCATCAGGACGTTACCAAATGTTGATGGATCATCAATGGATGTTTAATGATCATTCAACACTTGATATCATCCATTTTTAAAGTCCTGATGATGGTTTGTTAAAATCCAAACATTATAGCATTTATTTCTTTCATAATAAATTCATCAAATTGGATTACTTTGTTTTTCAATTTTTCTCCATATTGTTGGATTCTTTTTCATTATTCCAACTATCCAAGTGTGATAAACAAGACATGTTGGACACTGTCGTTGAAGTAAGGATAAAGTCATAAGCTACATTCTTCTGTGAACTCCCACATACGGATACAACCAGGGTTAGATGACCAGCAGACTTAAACACATTAGCTCTGTGCAAACACTGGATGAAGTCTAGAGAGCCTGCCAGGAGCGATGGATGATAGGAAAGGATGGCAAGAGTGTGTCAGGGAACTCTATACTATCAATATAACTTGATGATTATAATTACAATTAAAATCTATAGCTAAAAATGTTCTAAATCAGTAAAATTTAGTGCTTTATGCAAAAGAATACAGAGCAATATTACAATATTTCAATCACAAAATACAACAGAGTCTGAGTTTCACAGGCCCAGTCTTCAGTTGAGCTTGTATCTAGATGTGAGGACATTTTCTTTTATAGTTGAAATATCATATATACTCTTCTCATAATTGTTAGATGACCAAGTATTTACGTACCTGTGGCAGAGACATACCTCACTGAAGTAAGAGAAGATGAATTTTTTGTATACGTGCTTGAAGACATCACAGACCTGTGAGGCAAATTTCAGCAGATCAATAATGAAATGACACAGTGCATGCGTTATTAGCTTGAATGAGGCTAACACCAGTGGGAGATTTTGGTTTCTTGCCTGAGACAGAGGAAGGATAGAAAGAGTTGACTTTTGGTTTCAAGTTAGTTGGTCTTTGAGACCCGTGAAGGCTAGAACTATGTTCCAGAGAACCAGAGTACTGTTGTTTATGGTGTACAGGGAACAAAGTCTCAAGCAAAGCGGGAACAGATTCGATTGGAAGTTTGTTTCCCTACCACCCAATCTTTGTTTAAAAAAAAACAGTACTAAAGGTTTTATATTAGTACGGAGACTGCATTTTAACCAACAAGTCCCATTTATAGGTCATTTACAAAAAATTATTAAATTTATATTTTAGCTTCAGCCAATTTTCTATAAATGGGAAAGAACTTCTCACATCTTCTGATTATCTGTATCATTCTTAAACTGTACATCTTAAAAGAGGCATAAAATTCACTGGGATTTTGAGATAAAAATGAATCACCTAATTAAGATCTGATGACCAGATCTACTTTTAATTGACAAGGAGAAGAGAATTTTGTCAACTAGTATATTTTAACAATCCAGTAGATCACAGAATAAAAATAAAGGAAAGCAAAAAAATAAGTGGAGAAATATCTGCACAAACTATAAGCATTGAAAAAAGATAATTGGATATAAAGGTGACAATGATGCCAATAATAATTGGTCCTTTTCAAACAATCCCAAAAAAGCTGGAGAAGAAACTCAGGTAATTGAAAATCAGAGAAAGTATGTGGTGTATTCAATAAGTTTCCAGACTTTTTTTGTACAGGCATTTAAAATTATCGTAGACTCTTGAAAATTCACTATGTTATTGCAATACATCTTATAAGATGACTGACCAATTTTTAGGATTTCACGTTGAAATGAACAGCTACAGCAGGAATTGGAAAACACCCAACTGAAGCCTGATTGTCACAGCTGGTGAATTTCAAAAATGCAATCTGGACAAACTTTAGAAGAACGATATGCAATAAACTTCTGTTTTAAACTTGGAAAAAATCCCACAGAAATGTATGGAATGCTTCAGACTGCTTTTCGACCATCTTGCATGAATCGAGCATCAGTTTTTGAGTGGCATAAGAGATTCAAGGAAGCCAGGGAGTCTGTGAGGGATAATGAGAGGTGTGGGAGGAGTAAGGAAGTCAATACACCAGAGTTGATTGGCCAAAGGGTTAAGGTTAGGGTTAGGGTTAGGGTTACTATGTTGAGGTTTTAAGGAAGTTCAGGAAGAGATTCTATCGGAAAAGGCTAGCTCTCTTCAAATCAGATCAGTGGCATTTCCAGCTGGACAATGCACCAGTCGACAACTCCATCCTTGTCACAGACTATTTGAGCAAGATGGGCATCAAGACAGTTTGTCACCCCCGCTATAGTCCAGACCTTGCTCCCTGGGACTTTTGATTATTCCCTAAGCTCAAAGGCTGTCATTAGGAGACAATTGAGGAGATGAAAGAGGCTTTGGAGAAGGTCATTGACACGCTCACACAAGAGGACTTCCATGGGTCCTTCCAGAAGTTGTTGGAATGGTACAACAAGTGCATTGCAGCTGGAGGAGATTACTTCGAAGGGGACTAGAGTTTCATGTGTGTACTATCAATAAAAGGGCCATATGAAATACTGTCCAGACAACAGAACTATTTAGGTTGACTAAAATACTCAGAAGAGTCCTGGAGAGCTGAGGAGACTTGCTGTCATTTGAATTTCTGTTTTAAGAAAAAAAAAAAAAAAAAAAGCAGTTACTGCAGGTGTTAAAAACTCATGAAGAGATCAATGATGATAATAGTGATGATAACAATAATATTTCATATATTTGTAGATTTGATACTTATCTCTACCACCCATCCCAGGAGTCATTGATATCCAAGCACTTTCATGATCTGGACATATGACTTCTTCAAATTACTAATTCATCCAATCTTCACTTTTTTTTGGCATTGTCCCAACTATGCCAAATATTACAGACATGGCACTAATCTCCATCTTTCATTTTTCTTTGCTCCCAGGTAATGTCTGTTATATATATATTTCTTTCATCCTGTGATCTACTGGCACACATCCATAGATCCTCCTTTCTATATTTAGGTCTATTAGCTCTAGTCTTCCTGCCTGGATCGAATGATCATTCTGGATCTCAAAATCCAGAGTATCTTCTTTTTTTTTCCCTTTTTCTTCAACAGCTTTTGATCTTTGCCAAAAATATTTGTCTCTTATTTTGCCATTTGTTTTTACTTTTAGCCTAAATCAATATAATAAATATAGTTGAGAAAGGTATTCTTGGTGAAGCAAAGAAGTTTTAGACCTGTCTCCCAACCCACTTCATCACCCCCCCCATTCCCTCCACAATTCTTCTTTTCCTCATCCTTCTTTCTTATCATCATCATCATCACTAAGGAAACCAAGTTGTGTAGTTACAATGTGAGGCCTTGAAAGGCTATTGAGATGTCAATAAATACTCAAAAAGCAACTTGGGGCTGGCCACTTTATTTGCCCTAAACGCATTCAATTGGGTGGTAGTAAATTGATTGTAATGGGCAATATGTGTTTTCTTCAATACAAAATGCACTTTGGAGGTTGGGAGGGGGAGAGTTTCATTCAATTTACAATTTGATTTGTTCCTTCAACTCTTAGTATTCACTTTGCAGGTTTGTTTCTTATTTCCACCTGCCAATTTTAGAGAATTTTTTTTTCCTTCTACCTTTCTGCAAAAACCAAATTCCAGTAAGAATGTCATTTCCTCTATAGGAATACTAAAGTGTGCACATTCTTGTATGCACATTTTATATATATATATATATATATATATATATATATATATATATATATGAATGCATGTTTTCATTTGCAATTCCATGTGTGTATGAGCCAGAAAAAGATTTCTGATGAAATTGAAATGGGCATGAATTTGAATTTTTCAGAGGACCAAATACATAAAATATATTTGCATGTTTTCATTTAATTAAAGTTTTTTTCAATCTTTACAGACCTTTATACAAAAGAACACTTAATATTCTATAAACACAATGTGCAAAGAGATGGCAAGACAAGGTTTGGTTTGGTTTGTTTGGTTTTATGGCATATCAACCTTTGTAGGTTATTTAACACCAAATCCATTTTTATGTAAATAATCTGTTCTATTTAAAACAATTCAGTTTAGCATAAGTACAGTTTAATTGTCAAAAACATTTCCATTTCTAACTATTCAAGCAGTTATATGTAATAATTCAGTTAAGTGTAAATACAGTTTTAATGTCGAAAAACAGTTCTATTTGAAATAATTCAGTGAAGCATAAGCGCGCAGTTTAAATGTAAGTACGGTTTAATTGTCAAAAACGTTTCTATTTCAAGCAATTTAGTTTACTCAATTAATTTTAGCATAAGTATGCTGTTAGTTCTATTTAACCCATAGATAGGGCCCTATCAGGTGCTACCACTCCGGGCCAGAGTGGACCTGGGAGCGATGGCAATGAAGGGGTACTCCGCATTCCCCAAAGCTCCAGCACTGCTGGAACCACACCATCAGATTGTTTAGTGTCATATCAGGACACTCGTTGGGCGGGGGGAGGTATTACCCCTTTGCAGAGGTGCAGTCAGTGTATTCTACAGCCCTAGCTGACTTGGCAATGCACAGATTTAAATGTCAGACAGTTTTATTTCAGATAATTCAGTTCAGCAAAAGTACACAGTTTAGACATCAAAAACAGTTCTATTTCGAGCAATTCAGTTCAGCACTAGTACGCAATTCCCATGTCAAAACAGTTCTATTTTGAACAAATCAGTTTAGGATAAATACGCAGTTTAAATGCAACAATCAGTATAGTGACCGAAGCACGTAGTTCTATTTAACCCATAGATAGGACCCTTATCAGGTGCTACCACTCCGGGCCAGAGTAGACCTGGGAGCGATGGTAATGAAGGGGTACTCCACATTCCCCAAAGCTCCAGCATTGATGGAACCTCAACATCAGATTGTTTAGTGTCATATCCAGGACACTCGTTGGGGGGGGTCTTACCCCTCTGCAGAGAAGCAGTTGGTGTATTCTACAGCCCCAGCCGACTGGGCAATGGCAAGACAAGTAAGGAATAAACATATGTGTCTCCTGGTAGAATTATACAAATATTGTTCCATGAATAAACAGTAAGTAGAAGAGATACAAAAGTGGAAAAACGACTTGACAAAGACATGTAGTAAGTTGGCGATTTTAGTCAAGGCTAACCTGAAGGCTCCTTTCTCAATAGCTACTAAACCAAGGTGTAGGGGAGAGTGCTACTCCATTCCCTAGATTGCTCCACTTTACGCTTGATCCTTACCTTAAAATGCTGAGTGTTAAGCAAGGCAGCATCAAGTACCATTTTTTGAGTCTTTGGTATGACTCAACTTGAGATTGAACCCCGGTCTCCCAGACCATTGGCAAACACTGTACTCATTAGGCCAATAACCGTGTAGCTATACCATTCAGTGACAGAATCAGAGACATCTTAACTGTTCAAAGAACAGAGGCAAATAGAAGTTGAGAAGGGGTTTCTGGGACAGTTGCATTACTTTCTATGAGGCTCCAAATGAACATAACAATTTTCTAAGGGGGAGATAATTATTTATTGTATCCTTACAAGTCCTCTCTTCATTGAGGGGTACAAAAGATTAGGTAATGTCACTTTGATTTACTCAACGCTGAATGAAATCAACTGATTGATTTATTTTAACATGTCAACCCTTCTAGGATTATTTTATGCTTAGAGAATAGGAAATTGTGTTCCCCAATTGGCCTAGTGGGTGGAATGTTCACCAATGACTCAGGACACTGGTGTTCAATCTCAGGTTAAGTCATACCAAGACTCAAAAAATGGTACTTGAAGCTGCCTTGCTTAACATTTAGCATTTTAAGGTAAGGATCAAGCGTAAAGTGGAGCAATCTAGGGAATGGAGTAGCACCCTCCCCTACACCTTGGTCAAGAGGAGGGTGCTCTCCCCTATACATCAGTGTAGTAGCTAATGAAAAGAGAGATTACAGTCGTTAACTTTACTTTTTATATGGGCTTTAAAGAGATTTTTTGGCACATAATCTCATCAAATATGAATCATTTTGCCCATAGACGAGACTGTAACTGGTACTCCCACTCCAAGTCAGAATGGACTTGGGAATAATGGTGATGAAGGAGTACTCCACACACTCCATATCTCAAGAACTGGAGTCTCACCATCATATATATTTGGTTGTCATACCCAGGACACCCCCACTTTTTTTTTTTCCATTTAGATAGAGAGGGTCTGACCCCTCTGCACAAAATATAGTCAGCTATTTCTAAGCCCTACCAACAGGGATATGGGCGAAGTCAACAATATACATTAAAAATATAAAGAATTAAGATGTAGCTTAAGTATAAAAACATTCTAATGAATAGTGAGATATTTAAGGTTTTATTGACAAATCAACATCAGCAAATGTGGCTAAATTTGGAATGCTTTCACTGGAAAATGATCAAAAGAAAAAAAAAGTACCAGAATCAATTTTGAAGAGCAGAATTTATTACGGTTTGGTTTGGTTTGGTTTCTTTTGTTTAATGGCATATCAACCTTTAAGGGTTACTGAATGCCAAAACCAAACTATTTGACTGATAGCTAGAGAGATATGGGGTGTTCACACTTTTCTCAAGGGTAGTAGTTTGAGAGTGAATGTAATAGCACAACTGGAGTTTCAACTTACTTTCTATAATGTTGCATGTTAGCCAATACACTTGATAAACTATTAAGAGAAAGATCTCAAAAAAAAAAAAAAAAAAAAAAGTTATAGTATTTATTTTCCAAACCTATCTGCCATGAGTAGGAAGCAACATAAGGGCAATTTTTAAGTAGAGTAAAGCTAGTTTGATTTCAAAGTTTTTCTTCTTCTAGATTGGTTCCCTAACCAAGGCTAAAGGACTTTCTCTGCCTTACTCATGGCTGTAGAGAGAGCAGATGGATTTATGCTTTTGAATTTAGTTCACAGACACCTGATACAAGATCACTAAAATGACCAAAATAATGACGAACAAAACACACTTAAAACCTTTGCTCCATTATGCACACATCTTTTCTTTCTTTTTTGGTTTTTTTTAAGCTACCCTATCATTCCATTAAAAAAAATGCAAGAATTGGTTGTTATAATAAGTCTTATTATAAGTATGTGATCTCTCTGAGCATAAAATATTGGGCTTAAGGTGTATATTAAAGTACTGATCAGTCTGAAACATCAGGCTTATGACTGATTTTAAGGGCATATTAATCTGTTTTGAGTTATTCTATACTTAGAGATTAGGGAACTTACTAATTCATAATACATTTATATTCATATTTTTTGTATAGTTATTTCTTAAGAGGTTTTATTTTGCACTCAGTTATATGGTTTCAAGTATTCCTATCTAATACTAATAATTTGTACACAGTTGTATGGTTTCAAGTATTCCCATCTAATACAAATAATTTGTACACAATAGTATGGTTTCAAGTACTCCTATTTTATACAAATAATTTGTACACAGTAATATGGATTGAAGTATTCCTATCTAATACTAATAATTATATGATTTCATATAATTATTTCTATTTAATAATAATAATTGGTTTGCATACAGTTATATGCTTTCAAGTAACTAATAATAATCCTTAGCAAACAATTATAGCTTCAAGTAACTATTCTTAATACAAATAATTCACAGTTATATGGCATCAAGTATTTCTACTGAATACAAATAATTTTTAATCAGATCTACTTGACCCATAGATGGGATCCTAACAGATATAACCTCTCTAGGTTTAAGGGGGCCTGAGAGTAATGACAACAAGGAGGAATACCAACCCCAAGAACTTGAGCCTCACCATCTGATGCAGTTTAGTGTCATAGCCTGGGCACACTTTTTGGTGGTTGTAGGATTCGTTACTCTTCTGAAGAGGATGCAGTCACCATATTTTCGTGTGTGTGTGTGTGTGTTTGCATAAACTTATTTCACAAAAAGGTTGAATGATGTAATTTATTGATATGAAATATCATTTGAGTTAAGATTCAGATGATAATATAACTGCCCAGCAGCAATTTGATTTTAAAACTATCATTAGGGAAAATGCTTAGCTAAGAACAGTTTTTTGTTTTAAATTAGATAACATTATCCTCTCAGATAACATTTTTAGAGCATTTTGATTATAAATGTCAAGTCATTTCTATCTCAACCATACATATATATATATATATATATATATATATATATATATATATATATATATATATATATATATGTGTGGCTATAGCTATCAGAGAATATGTGTATGTGTAAGAGTGTCCATATTTGAACATAGTTCTAATTGTGCAGAGATATTAAAGGGAATAAAATTTTGTATCTTGTACAGATTTATTTGGAGCTCATTTTAATTTTTTAACATTATTTCTCAACTTCTACAAATGAAAAATTATAAGGAATTCTGTAAATGTTTTAACCCTTTGAAGCCAAAAGCTTTTGCCTTGTTGGCAGGGCTTAGAATACACTGACAAAAACTAAATCTGTTGGTGAGGCTTCAGTTCTGGAACTCTGAGGAGTAGCCCTTTATCATCATTACTCCTAAGTGATAGTACTTGTTAGGGTATGATCTAAGGATCAGTCAAATAGATCTATTTGAAAATTATTAGTCTTAAAAATGCTTGAAACCATCTGTATGCAAATAAATGATTATAATATGATAAAAAAATATTTTTAATGGTCTATCAAAAATATAATTGGTTATGATTATAACCAAAAAAAAAATCAAATTTTGGCATTAAATAACCCATAAGGAGTTGATATGCCATTGTATAAATCAAAAAGGAAAAGATTATTCTGCCTTTTAATTTTAATTATTTTTTTAAACCAGAATTCAAAGTTGATAAAATTGTATTTAACAATTACTCAGATTATTTTTAATCATACTGTTTGATAAGTATTTGTATATACTAGTAAAAACTGTATTTTTTAGGAAAAGCTAATATTAAATCTATTTTAATAGGTTTAAAAAAACAAGAGAAAATTGCTCTTGATAAAAATAAGAATTCCAAGTTATCATTCTGGGTCATTTTCCACATAAAAATTTCTCAAAAGAAGATTGGAAGAAAAATAACAATGAGGAAAAATACATCAGAAAAATCAAGTGTAGAAGACAAAGAGGAGGAACTTGCATTAATAACAAAGCTGATAGAAAACAACAAACCACTCACACAGACCATATCTGATGGTGCCATCTGAGACTTTATAAAAATGAACAGATATTACTTTTCAATAATTTTATAAAATTATTATTTTAATGAAAAATTTTCTTCTTTTTGTCTTTCTGTTCCTTTCTAAAACATTATCAACAAATATTAGTTAGTATTAGTTGATTATTAAGATGACTCATTTTTTTTTCATTTTCCTTTTTAGCTGTTTTTTCATTAAATTATTTCTTTTATAGTAACTTATTCGGTCGATCAATCTACAACAATCACAACCCATAGAAGATGCAATAGAAAATCAACAAAAAATTATGATTCAAAAAAATAAAAAATTAATGGTTCTTGAAAAGTGTTTATTCTATAACAGGACACAATATTAACTGAAACGTTTAGTACATATTCAAAATGTGTCTTATTGAAAGGATATTTTCTTGTTAGAATACCCAATTGCAAAGATGGTTTAGTTTCTTTGTTTAATGGCATATCAACCTTCATGACTTATTTGATGCCAAAGCCATCCTTGTAGAACAGTAATGGTATTACTTAACACATAGCTGGGGGATAAGGGGGTTTCATACCTTTTCCAATGGGCATTAGTCTGAAAGTGAATGTCATAATGTGACTGGAGGTGAAACTCATCTACTATGTCATAGTCTAGCACATTACCCACAATGCAATAGAAACCACACACACACACTATGGTTTTTTTAAGTTTCTTTTCTGGCCATTAGCCTAATGAGTAGAATGTTCCCCAATGGTCAGGGAAACCAGGGTTCAATCCCAGGTCGAGTCATACCAAAGACTCAAAAAAATTGTTCTTGATGCTGCCTTGCTTAGCACTCAGCACCATAAGGTGAGGATCAAGGGTAAAGTGAAGCAATCCTGGAATTGGAGTAGTGTCCTCCCCAACATCTCAGTGTAGTAGCTATAGAAAAGGGAGCCTTTGGGTCACCTTCGACTAAGGCTAAGGTTTAATGACCTATCAACCTTTAATGGTTATTTAATGCCATAGTTGTCTTTGTAGAAGAACAGTAGTGGTACTATTTAACACATAGCTTAGGGAATAAGGGGACTCATACCTTTCCCGTGAGTATTAGTCTGAAAGTGAATATAATGGCAAGATTAGATCTGAACTGTGTTAGCCACTATACCACAGGGACAGACTTCTCCCTTACAAAGATGGGTTTTAAAATATCATATGATATTGTTATTAAATAATCATAATATATTATCATGTCGTAATCAAATGATACCGGTTTGATTTATTTAACAGTGTATCAAACCCTTTATTAGCTATTTAATGCTGGATTTTCATTTGTTTATAAATGTTTGATTATAACCAAAACTATAATTTTCATGTTCTATTGTAATTATTTCCTTAAAAATTAATAAAACAGACTATATCACTGTGATGAAGTTTAATGATGAAAACTTAGCAGGGGAGTCATATAGCAGTTGATAGCAATAATAAATGTGGACCTTCCCCTCTGTCTGTCTGTCTGTCTGTCTCTCTCTCTCTTCAAATAATTGGTATGAAATTGTCTCTCTACAACCAGCCAAACAGTTTGATGTAGTGTTACCAGTAGAAAATGACGAAAACTTAGCAGGGGAGTTGTATAGCAGTTGATAGTAATAATAAATGTGGACCTTCCCCTCTGTCCGACATTGGCCCAGCGGTTAGAGTGTTCGCCAATGGCCCGGGAGACCTGGGTTCAATCCCAGGTCGAGTCATACCAAAGACTTTAAAAATGGAACTTGATACCACCTTGCTTAACACTCAGCATTATAAGGTACGGTTCAAGGGTAAAGTGGAGCAATCCTGGGAATGGAGTAGCGCCCTCCTCTACACCTTGGTGTAGTAGCTATCGAAAAGGGAGCCTTCGGGTCACCCTCGACTATGGTCGCTAACTTTACTTACTTTACAACCAGCCAAACAGTTTGATGTAGTGTTACCAAATTTAGTATTCATGCTTATTGGACCCAAAAGAAGGTTTTAATGTAAATAAAAAAAAATTGTTCTTCAGCAGAAAAGAGAAGTCCCTGTTGATAGTGGGAGAGTCCCTAACTTTAATCAGAGAAAAACTGGATTGCTGCAATCAGATAGAACTTAAATTTCCAAAATTCAAAAGAAAAAGAAAAAAAAAAAGAATTTTTTGTCTAAAATGATTGTTCACATTTTTTCAGTTAAGCATTACTAATAAGGTTTATTAGATAGTTCTTCAAACTAGGGATGTAAAATAATTATAAAGTGTTATCGTTTAGTTAGGCCTTTCAATCCAGACAAAAAATGTAAATGTTTAAATCTAAAAAAATATTTCCAAATAAAATTTCATGAGATTTGTCTGAATGGTATTAGCTCTAAGTGAAATGCAAATAGCTTTGTCCAAGATTTGAACTTGGATTGGCAGGTTCATTTTCCATGACAATAACTATTGTTCATGGGTTCCAGGTAATGTCCAATTAAAAGCTCTACACCAACACTTTTAACTTCTCACTCATTGTCACATGGGATAATTCAAAGATCATTTTTAAGAGCCTTAAACTTAATGCCATTTAGTTTGCCTCTTCAAGCAGAGCATGTTTTTTCCAGAAACTCTTTTTTAACAAGCAATTCCAGGGCATGGACTGCAGAATGAGAATAGTATGAATATTCATTGAATAAAAGGTTCAGTTCAAAATTCCCTGAAAGTTACCAACTACAATAAAAGAAGGTTGAAGAATTCAGCAGTTGAAATGTTATGAATATAACAATCAAAATGAGGCCAAAAGTCTAAGATGAATGAATAAGATAAATAAATTTGTCTCTTTCTTTCCTGGGTAAAACTCTGCGAGCATCTCATTATACAAATCAATGAAGCTCAATTTGCTGAATTAAATCAAACTTGTGTATATCTAATAATTTCATGTCACTTGACTAAAAACTTACAAATTAGAATAATTTTACCTTATGAAATACAACATTCTCTAAAAAACAATTATAAAAGAAATGTAATTCTATAACACATCAACTGATACACAAAAAAATTGTGTCCATCAAGGAAACTTTCTCTTTAATTAAGTCAATTTTTTAAAACATTTTAAATGTGTTCTCAGCATTGCTGAAGTTATTGACCAGAACTGGGGAGCTTTAGGTTCAACAAAATATATGTTCATGCTTCTTTAAGCCAAAAGGTTATGGGGAAATTTTGTCCGTGTTCAGCAGCCTAAAAAGAGACAAGTTATCTTACTCATGACACATCTCGAATGAAGGAACCATTTAGCATTCATGCCATACCCGATCATTTGAAGCTTAGGTTAACAGAAACGGTACCAACCAATAAAATTGTAGCAGCCACAGATCTATTTCCTTTTGCGAATCAATGCCCCTGTTAAGAGAGTCGATCACTCACTGACCAATCAACTGGCAGAGCGCATTTATTCCTTCTCCCTGTCAGGAACTATTTTTTCTGGTCCCTTTTTGTAGAACGGACAAGATCAGAGAGCCCGGAGCTAGCAGAAGAAACACATCTCTCTCACATGACTGCCACTGATTCCACTTGGAACCCTTCGCTCGCTGCTAGCTTTAAACACACTTTCTACGAACCAAGGACCAACATACAGACCAGCGACGCAAAAGAGACACTTTCTCACTCTCACTCCTTCACGCCTGCTACTATAATAAACCTTACTTTGTTGTGTTGTTAAAAGAAGTTTTGTTATTCATTTGTGTTGCCTAAAATATATAGTGTTAGAGAAATTAACAACTTCCTGAAACACTAAAATATCATCAGAAAGTCTAGAGTTGAAATAGTATAGCCATAATCGCGACATCAGACTTAAAAAAAAAAAGACCCCCCCTTTGTAGGGTCCCATTCCAGAATGCAGAAAAAAAAGCAAAGTGGTAAGTGGATATTAAAGAGAAGACAGATCTGTATTTTACAAAGCTATTTGCTTCGATGTGGCACAAGGCCGAATGAATGGGGCGCCCAAAGAGAAGACAGATCTGTATTTTACAAAGCTATTTGCTTCAATGTGGCACAAGGCCGAATGAATGGGGCGCCCAAAGAGAAGACAGATCTGTATTTTACAAAGCTATTTGCTTTGATGTGGCACAAGGCCGAATGAATGGGGCGCCCAAAGAGAACACAGATCTGTATTTTACAAAGCTATTTGCTTCAATGTGGCACAAGGCCAAATGAATGGGGTGCCCAAAGAGAAGACAGATCTGGATATCAGGAAATCTCAAAGAGCTGACAGGGTTAAGTAGAAAGTCGGCATGATACCCCGATAGGTAAAAGTACCAGGACTAAGATTAGTTGGGGGATTTTATCAATGGCATATTACCTCCTTGTGGGTTATTTAATGCCAAAATTTGATTTGGAAATATTTGATTGTAATTACAACTTTGTTGTAGTATATTTTGCCTATGATCATTAGTTTGCACACTGTTATGTAATATCAAGTATTGCTATCAAATACAAATAATTTGCACACACTGATATAATTTCAAGTATTCCAATCTAATACAAATAATTTGCAAACAGATCTACACATGTAAGTGTATGTGCATATTCTCACATTAGTACATGCAAACATTTCCTAAGAAATTGATTTTAATGGCATGTCAACCCATCTGAAGTTATTTTATGCCAAGAGGTCATTGTACATTAAGATTTAGATTTTTTGTGTAGTTTATTTTTTGCAAATGGTTATATGAAATCAAGTATTTCTATCTAATATAAATAATTTGACAAACAGGTCTATTTGACCCATAAATGGAGCTATAACAGGTACTACCACTTTGAGTCAGAGTGGACCTGGGAGTCATGGCAATGAAAGGGTACTTCTTAGAGCTCCACAACTGGATGCAGTTTAATCTAGTTAGAACATTAGGTGTAAAAAAGCAAACACAAAAGAATTGACAGATCTAAGTATTTATCAGTGTTAAAGTAAATTTGTATTCTAAGCTGAAATTTCACTGATGAATCCCTGGAATTTCAACAGTTTCTGCTCGTATAAACTAATCCTTACTTGATATAAATGAAGAGTAGAAATATTTTGCTTGAGTTTGGAATGTGAACACACTGCGTTCTTGTTATCATTCAATCATGAAAGTAATCACTAAGATGTTCCATTTTCATGTAAAAACAAAAGATATGAAAATAGCCAGTGGATATGATTTTATTTCACAAAGATAAAGACACATGTTAGGTTCTTTTGTCTTCTTAACAGAGTGATTGGGAATTGGATTTTAAAAAAAAATCTGAAGCAGTATTTTAATCTAACAGCAGTAAATGGAATCAGAGATACAAACATGTGCAAAACTAGATAACAAGGTGTAGACATTTCTAAAAGATTCTGAAATGTCTTCTCATCTTTTACAACATGCAAAAATATTTTGCAAAAAAAAATATGACTGAAATAAAAATATACTGACTTCTAAAAAAAAAAAAAAAAAATCTTTTCCCATTACAGTTAAAATTTCATCTGGAATGGCCAGGCTATTATTAGTATTGAATGTACAAACCAATTCTTTTTATGATTTATAACAAATTTTCTCAATAAGTAATAAATAATATCAATAAATATAGCTCAGTGTTTGAAAACCAAAGTTAGAGTAAGAATAGAATAAATTGGGAATTTTGTGTTACATGATGAAAAAACTAGAAAAGGGAGGACGATAAAATTATTACCCCCCCCACTTAAAAAAGAAAAAAAAAAAGAAAACCCACTAGAAAACTTGTATATCTGTATAAAAGACGGAAGATTTAGAACTCTCCAGCCCACCGTAGAATGAACTCACATAAAATTAAGAAAGCCGAAAGCAAAGAAAATCTTTTCCACCTTTGGTAGTGGTCGACTCACGATTAGTTATTGTGTCTTTTTACGATAGTGTCATTTTATAATGCAGGAAAGATTTTATAATGTGTAAAATCATTGCTGTATTAAATGAAATACTTACTGTAAATCCAAGCTGCAATTTGAATCATAAAAAAGGAGATAAAAGATGTTCATTTTTTATTCCAGGATTTGAAAACTTAAGTTAGAATAAAAATAGAATGCCTATAAGGATGCAATGAACCATAAATAAGGAATCTGTGATGAATTTAAAAAAAAAAAGTAACTGTGGACATATAAGAAAAGTTGGTGACCTTAGTCAAGGGTAACCCGAACAATCCCTTTTCAATAGCTACAACACCGAGGTGTAGAGAAGGGCGCTACTCCTTTCCCTGGATTGCTTCACTTTACCCTTGATTCTTACCTTATAATGCTGAGTGTTAAGCAAGGTAGCATCAAGTAACATTTTTTGAGTCTTTGATATGACTCGACTTGGGATTGAACCTCGCAAACTGTGGACATATACTAAGTTAAAACTTAATACATGCGTGGCGGAGGGGGAGATTTTCTTTTTTTTTTTTTTTTTTTTTTTTTAATTTTTTTGTTTTCAGATACACTTTGGAAGCTATGGGAAGTAGCATGTTGAACATAAAGGTGGATGAACCCAACAACGGGTCAACGGCATGCCTAACTAGATGGGCAGACAAATCCCATGGGACAACGGCCAGGATCGGGGAACTACTACTGCTCATCTATTAGGTTTCTTTGTTTAATGGCATATCAACTCTTTTTAGGTTATTTAATGCCAAAGCCATTCTCCTAGAAGAACAGTAGTGGTACTATTTAACCCATAGCTGGGAGGATAAGGGGGTTCAATACCTTTCCCAAGGGTATTTGCCCGAAAGTGAACGTAATAGCGTGACTGGAGTACGAACTCGCGTACTACGATTCCGCAGTCCATCGCTTTAACTATTACACTACGAGGACACCCCCTCATCTATTAGGGTGGCTTCAATAGATGAGAATAAAACCCATCAAAAAATAATAAACCCATCAAAAGATTACCATCACTCATAGTCAAACCACAAATCGCTCTTCATGCAGGTAAAAAAGAGGCGCGTCTTGCTGGGGTTGGAACCCTGGCCCCAATGTTTGAAAAATCAGCTACAGAACTCAAACTAAAACAAAAATTACTAAAATGCAAAAGCACAATACAAATAGCGACATTCACCATTAGAACTTTAAATAGAATAGGCCAACTAACAGAGCTGACAGCTTCTGCGATAAATCATAACATAGACATAATATGCATACAAGAACACAGATAGCTTCATAGTGAGGATATTAAATACCACAATACTGGCAATGGATGGACGTTTGTCACAGCATCTGCATGGAAAAACTCTGTCAATACCACAATAGGAGGTGTAGGTATGATTATAGAATCACGGGCCCTAAAATCACTAAATAACATCGAGAAAATACAACCAAGGATGATGGTAGCTACATTTAATGGCAACCTCAGTGTAACAATCATCTACAGCTACAGCCCTACCAATGTTAGTGAAGAAACAGACCTCATCACCTTCTATAATGAGCTATCTTCTCTGGTTCGTACCATCCCCTAACACAATGTTCTCGTCATTGGTTGAGATATGAATGCCCAAATTGGTAAAAATGTAAACCACAAATTCAGCTTACATAACTCGTCAAACTGAAATGGGGAACATCTAAGAGATTTCACACTAGAAAATATATGAACATGCCTCAATACTAAATTTCAGAAAAGAAAGGAAAAACTATGAACCTACACTTATGCAAACAATGCTAAAGCAGATAGACTACATCCTCATAAATAAGAAATGGAATAATAGTGAATTGAATTGCGAGGCATATTCCTCTTTTGAGGGTGTGTCCTCCAACCACCAAATTGTCACAGCAAAGCAATGACTGAGCCTACAAAGGAATACAGTCCAAACAACCACAACTGTACACTATGAGTGGTCCCTGCTTAACAACAGGGATATTAGAGATAAATATATGTTAACACTAAGAAACAAATTCGATGAACTTCAGGAGATATCAGAAACACCTACTCCTAATGACGAATATGAGAAATTCGTCAATTGCCCACTTAGAAGTGGCAGCAGAATGCATACCAACTAAACAAAGAGCTAAACCTTGAGTCCCATGAGAGACATTAGTGGTTAGAAAAAAAGCATGCAGTCGTGAAGATCGCCTCCCAACATAATAGGAAGAACCCAACGAATATCAATATATAGAAACTTAAGAAGGCACAAAATGAATTAACTAATGTATACCTAAAAGAACAAACAATACATACAAAATCAGATCAATAAGATTAGAGACACAGTTGAAGATGGACAATCTAGGATAGCATAGCAGACAGTAAATGAAATGAGAAGAAGGAAGAGTACTGCGAGAACTAAACTGAAAGCTGCCAGCCAAGAAGAACAAATACACCTGTGGAAAGAACTTTACAAGAATTTTCTCGGAAAACCTCCAAAAGTTACGCATGAGCCAATCACAATAATTAATAACTAGGACAGTTTATGCAAGAAGAACTTGATTTAGTATTAAGAAAAATAAAAATAAGAAAGCAGCAGGGCTTGATTAAATACCCCCAGAAGTATGGAAGACCAGAGAATTCAACGACATATTTCTCCAACACTGTAATGCAGTATATAATCAAAACCCAATAGACAAATGGACGAAGGGATACATCCTCCCCTTCTCAAAAAAGTGACCTTGGATTAACCAAGAACTACCGAGGTATAACCCTTACATCTATAGTGGCTAAGATATCAATGCTCTACTACACAACTGCATAGAACCCAAAATTGAGAAGATACTTAGGAAAAACCAAAATGGCTCGCAGAGAAATCAATCTCTGACATCACAAATTCTGATTATCCGTTGAATTCTAGAAGGTGTACGTGCAAAAAACCTTGAGGCTACGATATTATTCGTCGACTTCTCCAAGGTCTTTGACTCCATACACAGAGGGAAGATGGAACAAATACTTCTCACCTACGGCCTCTCCAAAGAAACCTTTGCAGCCCTAATGATGCTATATAAAAAGATGAAAGTAAAAGTCCTCTCACCAGATGGAGACACAGACTACTTCAACTTTGTCGCAGGTGTGCCTCATACCTGTTTGTTATCTGGCTAGACTACATGCTTAGAATGTCTATAGATTTAATGAAAGAAAAAGGTTTCAAGCTGGAAAAGGAGAGAAGCAGAAGATATCCCACACAAACAATTACGGACACGGACTACGCCGACGACATAGTGCTTCTGGCAAATACACCCACCCAAGCCGAAACCCTGCTACATAGTCTGGAACAAGCAGCCGCTGGCATAGGCCTCCATGTCAATGCAGACAAGACAGAACATATGTGCCTTAATTAAAGGGGTAACATCTCCATACAAAGTGGTAGTTCTCTGAAACTAGTGGACAAGTTCACCTACCTCAGAAGCAGCATATCATCAACTGAGAATGACATGAACAAGCGAATGACAAAGGCATGGACAGCTATCAATAGGTTATCAGTTATATGGAAGTCAGACCTAACCAATAAGATAAAACGCAGTTTTTTCCAAGCAGCAGTCATGTCAATACTGCTACATGGATGCTAACTAAACGTATGGAGAAAAAGCTTAACGGCAATTACACAAGAATGCTGCGAGCTGTGTTGAACAAGTCCTGGAGGAAACAGCCCACAAAACAACAGCTGTATCTACCATCCATCAGGAAAACTATCCTAGTTAGAGGAACCAGACATGCAAGACACTGTTGGAGAAATAAGGACAATTTCCTAAGTGATATACTCCTGTGGACCCCTTCACATGGACGATTAAAGGTAGGACAACCAACTACCACCTATATACAACAGCTCAGTGCCGATAGAAGATGTAGCCTGGAAGACCTCTCAGTAGCAATGGATGATAGAGACAGGTGACAAGAGAGGGTCAGGGAGATCCATGCTAGCAGCGCGACCTGATGATGATGATTTATAAATAAACAGTGCTCAATATCAGTGACAGAGCATATATATCTAAGGTAAAATAGTGTAAAGAGAGAGTCAACAAAGCTTAGTCACAGTCAGTTTCTCACTTATGTGATCATCAGACCAAGCCTTAGCCTGATGATCATATATCCTAAGTGTGTGTGTGTGTGTATATCAAATGAATTTATTGGGAAAAAAAAATTATATCTAATTATAAATAAAATTCTCATTATGTTTGTGTGTGTGTGTGTGTGTATATATATATATATATATGTATGTATGTAAATAAGAGGGAAGTTGTTCCTTGGAAAAAAGTAAAACAATTATATATTAACAAAATTCTTATAATGTTTGTATGTGTTTAAGCATACGTACATTTGAAACTTGGCAAAAATCATCATATCATAGCAAAGTTTTTATTAAAGCAATACACCAAGCCCAAAAGGTTACAGCAGGTCTGGGAATTCTTCATTAATCCAATGTCTTCAACATATAAAGCATCATTAAATTACCATTTATTCCAAGTTTTAAAGAATTTTTGTAAATGAAAAAGAAATCAATTTCCCCTGAAGACTGCAAAAGTCAGAGCAATTCTTTGCTGAGAAAGATTAAAAGTTTTAGGAGGGTGGAATTAAGAAGTTGCCTGATAGAACAAAATGGTAAATCTATTGTTCAATAAAGTTAATGGAAGTGTTTAAGGAGTAAAAAAAAATTGTTACAGAAAAGGGACTCAATAAACAGAGTTTGAATCCAGGACAAGTCTGTTTGCATTTCACTTGATGTTAATACCGTTGAGAAAGGCATGAATCCAACACTTCTCGACTACTTCCTAGCTATGAGTAAACAGTAGGACAGAGAAGTTTGTTTGCATTTCACTTGATGTTAATACCTTTAAGAAAGGCATGAATCCACCATTTTTCTCATCTATAGGTAAACAGTATGGCAGTCTAATCCAGACTGTCATACTTAACCTTGGCAACTGGTCTAACAGAGGAAAAACCTGACTTTCAAACAAGGATGACAAAGATAGTAAATCCCCACCTAAAAAAGTACGCTAAAAAAAGAAAAAGAGAGTGGAAAACTGCAGATATACAACTTCACCTCCCCATGACATTTTCCGGGTAGAAGTTGCTACAAGAAACAAACAATAAAATTATCAGTATCAGAAATAAAAGCAATCCTACTGGACCATATTTAAAGTTTTGGGGAGGTTTAGTTTGGTTTCTTTGTATAATAGGATATCAAATCATTCTTGTAGAAGAACAGTAATGATATTAGGTTGACAAGAAAGTTTTTGTGGAATTTTTAATTTTGATTTCAAATAAGTTTTCGTTATAATCCCTTTACTTTATATATCATTTTAAAGAGCGTTTTTCGCTCTATCTAATCGTTTAAATTACAATCGTTTTAAAACAATTATGTCTTCTTTTCAGAACGTTGAATACAAGATGGAAAAAAAGCAAATTCGCACAATTTTCTTATTTCAATTCAAGCTAGGCTGAAAAGCTGCTGAAACAGCTCACAATATCAACAAAGTGTTTGGCCCAGGAACCACTACTGAACACACAGCACAATGGTGGTTTAAGAAATTTTGTGGCGGCGGCGAGAGTCTTGAAGATGATGAGCATAGTGGTTGGCCATCAGATGTTGACAACAATCAAATAAGAGCCTTAGTCCAAGCCAATCCACGCACAACTGTTCAAGAACTTGCTTCTGAATTAGACATAATGTATACAACGATTTCCAACCATTTGAGAGAGATTGGAAAGACAAAAAAATTTGATAAATGGGTGCCTCACGAATTGAACGACAACCAAAAGAAACGCCGTTATGAAGTGTCATCTTCCCTTCTTTTACACAACAAGAACGACCCGTTTCTCGACTGGGTTGTGACTTGCGATAAAAAGTGGGTTCTTTACAACAACCACCAATGCTCAGCTCAGTGGTTAGATGCCAACGAAGCTCCACGACACTTCCCAAAGCCAGAGTTGCACCAAAAGAAGGTCATGCTGACTGTTTGGTGGTCTGCGGCCAGTTTCATCCATTACAGTTTTTTGAATGCAGGCGAAACCATTACGGCGGAGAAGTACTGTCAACAAATGGATGAAATGCATCAGAAACTTCAACAACAACACCCAGCATTCGTCAAGAGAAAAGGCCCAATTCTCCTCCATGACAATGCCTGACCGCATGTTGCTAAACTGACCCTGCATAAGTTGAACGAATTGGGCTATGAAACTCTACCTCATCCACTATACTCTCTAGAACTCTCACCTACCAACTACCACTTTTTCAAGCATCTTGACAACTTTCTGCATGAGAAATGCTTTAAATACCTAAGCGATATCAAAAATGCCTTCAGTGACTTCATCGCCACCAGAACACAAGATTTTTATGTTACTGGCATAAATACACTTGTTTTGCGTTGGCAAAAGTGTGTTGATTCTGATGGTGCTTATTTCGATCAATAAATTTTTGTTTCGAGCTGAGATATGTTCATCTGAATTTAAAAGTTAAAAATCGCAAGAACTTTCTTGTCAACCTAATACAATTGAAACCATAGCAAAAATGATCAAAGGGTTTTACTCTGTTCCTAAGGATATTAATCTGAAAGTGAACGTAATTGTGCAAGTGAAGTTTGAAGTCCCTTACTTTGAGTCGCCAATCCACTTCTTTTACCCATTACAATAAATATGTACAATAAAATAAAACTATTTATGTTAACAATATTTGAAACCATTTAAATTAAGGCAAACAAAAGATTGATACTAAATAGAATTATTTGTGTTAGAAAATTTGGAACCATTTAACTGTGTACAAACAATCCTATTTACCTAACCCCTCCGCTCGGAAAGGATATGACACAAGGTCAATTTTTTAAGCGGAGTTCAACTGGTTTGAATTCAGAGTTTTCCTTCTCCTAGACTAGTTGCCTCACCAAGGCTGAAGAACCTAGTCTGTCCTACTATTTACCAATAGCTGGAGGGAGAATAATTGGATTCATACCTTTCCCAAGGGTATTAGTGCTATGTGAAATGCAATTAGTTCTGTCCAGGAATTGAACTTGTATCGCCGTGTTCATATCCTGGGACGATAACCATTACTCCACGGGCACCTCCAAAACTGTGTACAAACAATAGTAATTCTTGTGTGCTAACAAATTTGCCCTGATCCATTTAAAAATAAGATGACCAAGAAACTATAAGTTAACAAATATGTAGAACCATTTATCTGTATACAAACAGATGAGTTCAGGGTTTTAAAATATTATCTATAAGCTGTATATTTACAAAGATGATTTAACATTAAATAACCCAAAAGGGTTGATATGCCATAAAATCCAACCAAACCAAAGACAGAAAGTTGGAAAGGGAACGTCATTGGTGTGTGAATACATTTAGCCAGAGCCAAAACATTTTTTTCCAATTTTTGTGATGAATTGTCTCAAAAGCTAAAAATAACTGCTTTCCTCATTTAGACATCATTTTTTAAAAGTAACTAAGAATAGTAAAAATAAATTAAATCTTGAGTTAATAATAAAAGTGTAAAAATGAGTTTTTGTAGATGTCCTCTTTTTCTTGTATGTGTGGTGTTCATGCATATATACAGATTGTATCTGAATACATTTACAAATAAAAAAATAAAATAAAAAAACACAGCCAAGAATAAAGGAAAAGCTAAGAATTATATAATAAAAAATCTGGTAAGGAAATGAAAGAATTGAATTCCTTCAATTTCACAAGACCAGCCTATGACCAACTATAGGCACACACAGATAAAAGGATTTGAACAGAATGAGACAGATAATGAGATCTGAACAAACTTTATATATATATATATATTAAAGGCACAGAGAATAACTTGGTTCCAATTTAGTGACAATCTACATAGCAATTGCTACAGTAACAACTTGAATACAATACAAATTATATATATATATGCACACATGCTATTGCAAAGAAAAAAAAGGAGGGGGAATCCTCATGGCGTGATGGCTAAAGTGCTGGACTGTGAAATCATAGTATGCAGGTTCAAACTCCAGTTGCACTATTAATTCACTTTCAGTTTAATACCCTTGGGAAAGGTATGAATCCTCTTATCCCTCTAGCTATAGGTTAAACAGTATCATTGCTGTTCTTCTATAAGGATAACTTTGGTATTAAATAACCCACAAAGGTTGATATACCATTAAGCAAAGAACCAAAATTTAAAAAGAAAGAAAAAAACAGCTGTGCAGTGAACAAAGGTATCATTAGATGATGAATTTGGATCCAGGCATATTTCAGGGCCAAACCATCAGAGGGTACAAGCATTAACTTGTAATACCACCAGACTTAAATGGATTTCCATTATATAGTAGGAATGCCAAATCAAGATGTGGGCTCTTGATATAATTCTTTCCAACAACAAAGTGTTAATTCAATTATGTAAAATTTGTATGAACTCTCTAACATATCAATTCACCGAATGAGAACAGAATTTCCATGAAAGTCAATGTGCAAGTTCTCAATAATGAATCATTAATTCAATGATGTTAATTTGAATTCTGTGACATGATGATAACATCAAATTCAATAGAATATCAAGACAATATTCTACACAGTTCAAATGAACTGGTCACCAGCATTAATAAACAAAGGAATCTTATGTACTATGGAGGATATATATAAATATATATTTATACAAATACTAAGGAAAGTTGGCCCAGTTGGCTGGGGATGCACAATACACTGACTGTTTCTCTGTAGAGGGGTAAGACTCTTCAACTGAGTGTCCTAAATACGACACCAAAACAATCTGGTGGGAAGACCCCAGTAATGCTGAAGGTACCTCTTTATTGCCATCACTTCCACGTCCAGAGTTAAAACACCCAATAAAGTCCTATCTATGGTTCAAATAGAATTAAACTGTGTGCTTATGCTAAACTGAATTGTTTGAAATAGAACTGTTTATATGCATAAAAATGTGTTTGGCATTAAATAACCTACAATGGTTGATATGCCATAAAACCAAACCAAACAAACACTAAGGTGAGTCAAAACTTTTGCAATATTTTGGTAACATGAGGTACAATTCAGTAATTCCAGAGGCTTTTGCTGATATCTGTAGGTGAAGAAACTGTGAGATGATGAGATCAACTTAAGAATCTTTCAGTGCTACTCATCACCAGATTTTTCTTTATGATACATGGCTTTCGAATCCACAAATCTAGGCTTACCTGTCAAGGTTCTTGCAATTCATGCAAAATTTCTTGAAACCATCTAATTACTGTCCTGTGGTCAAGTATGCCTTCACATTTTGTACTACAAGTGTTTTTTGTCCATTTTGTACTTGTAAAGCATAAATTTGTGAATTAGATTATATTGCAAATTTATCTGTATGGCTTTCAAGTCACACACCGATCGTAGTGATGCACAACACGTCAGCACACCAACTACAATGATACTACCAACCACAATAGATATGTTCTAAGGCTTGAACTGCTTTAGTTAGGTGATATACAATTTTACATACCAAAATATTGAAAAACTTTTGATTTACCCAAGCAAATGAGGGCAATGGAAAAGGTAAAATAGAAATTGACAGAAAACCAGAAACATAAAATGAAAAAGAGTCTGCAACTGTAAGTGCTAGAACAAAATTAATATTCGACTCATGTATAGATGATGTCACAACAAAGATAACTACTGCTATAAAACAATGGTGTAAGATTTCTACAAGCCAAGAGCAAAAATCAAACAGAAAATCACCATGAGCTTATTGTGTATAGCAAACATGTGAAAAGCAGGGAGCAGGTATTGGTGTGGTGCAGTGTATTCATATAGGATGGCAATACAGATCAAAAGAATGAGTCTTGTGTAGGACATCCATGTTCAACAATAGTAGACTATATTGTATTCATTGAAGCTTAAATTCAAATTCTATGAGATGGCTATGGGACTTGATTTTCAAAGTTGGTGATCTATTAAGTCCTCCTCAAGAATTTGGGATATCAGAAAATATCATCTTGTTGGATCCTAAAGCAAGTGACAGAAAAACATAAGTTCCAGTGCAAGGACTGATATGCTTAGGATGTTTTACCTCATCCTTCCCAAAATCCTGAGTTAGCTCCTTCAGATTATCATCTGTTTAGAACCATTAGACCATATTTATCTAGGAAGTAGTTCCACACAGATGATGCTATTTTTATAGGGGCAAGAGTGGTTCTAATTGCTTGACAATACATTTTTTTAGAAACACCAAAGTGAAAGTACGTTCAACGGATGGAGACACAGAATACTTCGACACTGTAGCAGGAGTATGACAAGGGGATATGCTAGCCCCATACCTCTTTATCATCTGTCTAGACTACATGCTTAGAACATGGATCGAAAAAAATCAGAGAAAACGGCTTCGAGTTGACAAAGAAAAGAAGCAGAAGGTACACCGCAAAAACAATTACCGACGCCGACTACGCCGATGGCATAGCAATACTGGCAAATACACCCAACCAAGCCGAAACACTACTGCATAGTTTGGAACGAGCTGCTGCAAGCATTGGCCTCCATGTCAATGCACACAAAACTGAATATATGCACCTTTATCAAGTAGGGGACATTTCCACACTAGACGGAACCTCTCTGAAACTGGTAGACAAATTCACTTACCTAGGAAGCAGTATCTCATCAGCCGAAAAAGACATCGACATGCAGCTAACGAAGGCATGGACAGCTATCGATAAGCTATTGATCATATGGAAATCAGACCTGACAGATAAAATGAAACATAGTTTCTTCTAAGCAGCAGTTGTGTCGATACTGCTGTATGGATGCACCACCTGGACGTTGACAAAACAGCTCGAGAAGAAGCTGGACGGCAATTACACAAGAATGCTGCAAGCAATATTGAAAAAGTCCTGGCAGCAACACCCCACAAGGCACCAACTATACGGCCACCTGCCTCCCATCATGAAAACTATCCAAGTTAGACGAACCAGACACGCAGGACACTGCTGGAGAAGCAGGGACGAGCTCATCAGTGATGTACTCCTATGGCCGAGCAAAAGCAGGACAACCAGCTCGAACATACATACAGCAGCTATGTGAGGATACGGGATGTAGCCTTGAAGACTTGCCAGAGGCGATGAATGATAGGGAAAAGTGGCGAGAGAGGGTTGGGGATATCCGTGCTAGCGGCATGACATGATGATGATTTATATACTTATCCTATTTACCAACCCCTCCGCTCGGGCAGGATATGACACAAGGTCAATTTTTAAGCGGAGTTTAACAGGTTTGAATTCAGAGTTTTCCTTCTCCTAGACTAGTTGCCTAACCAAGGCTGAAGAACCTAGTCTGTCCTACTATTTTACCCATAGTTGGAGGGAGAATAATTGGATTCATACCTTTCCCAAGGGTATTAGTGCTATGTGAAATGCAATCAGTCTCGCCCAGGATTTGAACTCGTATCGCCGTGTTCATTTCCTACAACAATAACAATTACACCACGGGCACCTCCATTTATATACTTATACACCACTGAGACAAATCAATGAATCTTAATGGTGATTACATGGGGAAGTAACATAGCAATGCTAGTAACATCAGGAATAATTCTGTAAAGTTAAAATTGAATAATCAGAAGGAACAGGAGCAAACATTTTTTTTTTTAAATTCATGATTTTGTCAACAAAAAGACAGGTTGCCTTATATATATATATATATATATATATATATATATATATATACACACACACACACACACACACACACACAGAGATAGTAGCTCTCATGAAATAACAGTTAACGTTGTTGGAAATGACAATGGCAACCAGAGTTCAATTCCAGGTTAAGGTTGTTTGCATTTCAGTTTTGCACTAATGCCCAAGGGAAAGACATGAATCTATATTTTCTCCCCTCAGCTACAAGTAAATAGTTTGGTAGAGTGAGTTCTTCAACCTTGTTATAGTAATCTGATTTCAAACCAGCTGTACTCCAATTAAAAATCCACCCTGTGTTGCATATTGCCAATAGCAGAGGGGCTGGGTAAATATAGATATCATAATCAAATTATGCAGATAGCTCAGAGTTACCAGACTCTCTCTCTCTCTCGACATCTGTTTCTATCATGTATTGGTCCTGACAGGTCTCCTAAACAGCATCCAGTGTCTGTACAGAGCTAATAAATGTCAGTCCTTGCTGGTTGGCTAACCCTGATGTGTTTATGTGTGAGAGTCCATAAGAGAACATTGCTTGTAAGTTTATCATATATACCCAACCTCTCCGCTCAGGCAGGATATGACACAGGACAATTTTTAAGCGGAGTTTAACAGGTTTGAATTCAGAGTTTTCCTTCTCCGAGACTAGTTGCCTTACCAAGGCTGAAGAACCTAGTCTGCCCTACTATTTACCCACAGCTGGAGGGAGAATAATTGGATTCATACCTTTCCCATGGGTATTAGTGCTATGTGAAATGCTATCAGTCTCGTCCAGGATTTGAACTCGTGTCGCCGTGTTCATTTCCTACGATGATAACCGTTACACCACGGGCACTTACATTGCTTGTAAGTTTATCCTTACTTCACTAGCAGTGTTTAGCATGTCTTGTTCATCTTACTCAGATGTTTTATGAGATGGAAAGTAAACAGGATGTAGCATTCTTATAATAAAGGTGTGGATAGGTTATCGATCATATAGAAATCTGATCTCTGTGGTAAAATAAAACAGGATTTCTTCCAAGTTGTGATTGCATCAGCATGGATACACCATCTGGATGCTCACTTTAGGAACTACACAAAAACGTTACAATATCAAGTACCCTTTTTATAGATACAACCAGTGAGCATAGTGTATATATATATATATATATATATATATATATATATGCAAGTCAGGAGGCTAATTCTATAATTTACTTTCCAATATTTGAACTGCTCTTATATATATATATATATATATATATATATATATATATATATTGAATTGAGGTCTCGGCTACCGTTGAACAGATGTATGTAAACAATATTAACTGTGATTCATAACCATTTAAAATCTACTTTGCAGCTAATATCTCCTCGTGACTGAATATTTAGAAGCTTGTGTTGACGTTTGAGTCAACCGGGTTTCGATCCCAGCTACGGGAAGATACTGTCTAGCCACACTGATGAGTTCTGATAGAACGAAATAGATCTGTCTGTGGATGACTATATATATATATATATATATATATATAAGGGTTTGTACAGATATCTTACCACGCAGCAAATACTTCACACCATAAATGCAGATCATAAGCCGTATTTTCTCATATTTCGGTCTGATGGTTGTGCACTCATTAGAAAGTTAAAGTAATGGATTTCAGAACTTCATAAGTCACCTTCTTTTTTTTTTTTTCCAGGTTTTATACCAGCTCAGCTATCATAGCATCCAGCACTTTTTTATGTAAAATCTTTTCAGTCACAGTTAATTGGTACCACATTTCTCCCAGGTTGAACATCTACCTTCCAAATGAAAAACTCATTTGCAAGGTGTCCTTACTCTAGATATATAAAAGGTCAGTTGAAACACTTGTATGACAGAAAATAATTTTCAATCAACAAATGAATATGCTACCTAACCAGAGCATTTTTGACACATCTCTTACAGCAGACTAATTCTTTTTTTTAAATATTCTAAATGAAAACTTTTTTCCACAAAATATTTTAACTTGATAATGTCCTAAGGTCAAAACTAGCAGAGATCAATCAAAAAATAAATAGAATAAAAGAAATATTCTTATTTGTCTTATCATTTTTGTTCATTATATATATATATATATATATATATATATATATATATGGAGAGAGAGAGAGAATATATATTGCTGTTATTAAATAACTCTAAACAAGCTTATACAGATAAGTACAAATCATTAAAACTTCAAAAACTTTTTAATCATTTCCAGGCTGATTGCTGCCATAAGATGGTTTGATTAAATAAATTGTTTCTCTGCAGTTTATGAAGCAAGGAGGAGCCAGACAGAACCAGACTGCACTAACCTGAAAGATTTCAATTTTTTAATACTTATCAATGATAAACTTTGCAGAGCTAATTGGTACAAACAATATGCAATCATTGATGATGCAAGACACCAGCGATCGAGGTGTTTAATTAAATCTTTTCTACAAAAGAAGAGGATTGTGACCCCTCACTGCATATACACATATATATGCTTGTCTTTATTTCTCATAGTGTTGTATAGTCATCTACAGCATCACAACGACACAATAATAGTAAAGACAGACGCACACAGAAAGTCACATGAAGGAAGGACGCAGGACAATTAAGATGCAGGAAGGAAGACGCAAGAAGACTTCTTTAGAAATATATTTACCTCTCACTTTATTTGTAAGGTTTGCATTTGAGAGGGTGCTGGAGACCGAACATAAACTTCATATTTTGATCCCACTGTTATGACCGTCACGTTGTGTCTTTCTTGTTCTCCTGATGTTGGGGTTTACTCCATCGGGGATTTTCCGAGGGCCCCGTTGGTCGGGTGTGGCTTTCCCTACCTCATCTGGTCTCTAGGTGTCTGGAATTCTACTGGCAACTGCTTTGGCACCCAACTCAACTCAATTATATAATAATTCAACGCCCACACGATCGCCCACTGGATCTTTGAAATCGAATGTTTAATCGTCATCAAGCGGAAATAACTGTCATGCAGTTCAGAGGTTACTCTCTTCCAGTGCATCACTGTAGTGGCACAATGGAACCTTCACCTTGTCCTATATCATAAGCCTTAATCCGCCCACGCGATCTCTTTCGATTACTGGCCATTGGAATGTATATCTTCCTTCCGGTGTATCACCTTGGAATAGTATTTTTGGGCCGGGTCGAAGGTCAAAATATAACAATAGCTGTTCACTGACCATTGCCCAGATTTCTTAAAAGCACCAAAAGGGCAATCAATAAAATGCTCTTACTTTACAATGCAAGGTCACCTTTGGGCAATGTACAACATATATCAGTTTGTTTTTGTTATACAATTTCAGAAAAACTTGAAAACTGGAGTCTCACTATTACACGGAATTTAGTGTTGCACCCAGAACAACGTCTTTGTGGGGTCTTACCTTTCTACAGAGAATACAGTCAGGATACTAAAATCCCATTGATACAGCAAAGTGCTGTAGGGTTTGGAAATAAATAGTTTGTAATAATATCTGCTTTGATTGTATAATGTTTGATTAGAAATTATAAAATCCTGGTATCTTACCAAGGTAAAAGATCATTTATCACCTAAAACACACAAACATTTTATATATGATAAAAAACAGTGGAAAAGTGTATTTATAAAAATCTATCATTTATATATATATATATATATATATATATATATATATATATAAAATAGTTAGTTGGCAACTGTAGTTGACAGCACCCCGAAGGTTCTTTTTTCAATAGTTCCAACACCGAAGTGTAGGGGAGGATGCCCCCCTTTCCCTGGATTTCTTCCTTTACCCTTGATCAATACTTTATAATGTTGAGTGTTAAACAAGAAAGTATCAAGTACCATTTTTTTAAAAATCTTTAACATGACTTGACCTGGGATTGAACTCTGGTCTCCAGGACCATTAATGAACATTCTACCCCTTAATGCCAAGTATTTCAATTCAAAATTGACTTTTAAAAAATAAACCCTGCCTAACTCCTAATATTACCATTGTACATATAATAAGCATTTATATTTGCTATTCCACACAAATAAGGCATATTGTCAGGAAGACTACTGCCTAATGAATCTATTATTTGTATATCCCCATTGGATGAAAATGAGATCATCCTGTTTACTATAAATACTGAATGATATATCCAGAAGGGGTATGAGAAAAAGAAAAGACTAAACATAGTTCAACAAGACACCAAGCACTGGACTTTGTTTTTTTCAACAAGACAACAGGGAAATCCACGCCCCCCCCCAAAAAAAACAGACACGAAGATACATAACATAATATATATATATATATATATATATATATATATATACATATACATACACAAGTGAAATATTTATGATATGTGTCTGTGCATATGTGTGCTAAAAACAAATTTAAATAAATATATATATATATATACATATATATACATACATATAGCAAAAATGAATTTAAAACTTGGATGTATTTTAGTGTGGGTTGATAAAACTCACATGTTATATAAGTGGTTTATGGTTCTTATTAATACACCAAATGTTACAGTACAGTTAAATAGTACTCAATATCAATGATGAAGCAAGATAGAGCATTTGCGTTTTTTGAAAATCTTCATTCTGTTTGACTAATGCAAAATGCATGAAACCAAGGATCACAGACACTACCTTGTCATATCGTGTGTGTGTGCGTGTGGGTGAAAAAGGGGCACATTGTGAAAAATCAGGCATATATCAAATATAAGCATAATTTACTTCCAGTTGAAAATCATTAATCACACATGACATTTACACAACTAGATTAGATATATATATATTTTTATATATCCATATCAAGAGAAGCAAATATTTCCAAAAGCAAAATGAGCTTTACAGTCTTTCCTTTTCCTTAAATAGATTCTCAGATAAAATGAAATTTTTCTTTCATTATTCAATCCAATTTGCACAAAACCTGAAAAAAAATGGATTTCACTCTCTCTCTCTCTCTTTTTTAAGTTTAATTGCAAACTGTAAGCTAAATAAAACTGAAAATATAAAAGACGAAACATCTATAAATCTAATCAATACAAAAGTAAATTCATGCTAAAAACTTTATCTTCATTACAATCTTCGGAACAGTTCTACTTTTATTTCATTTTATTTTTTTCAATAATCGTGAAGGAAATCTGTTTTGACAATGCCATAAAAAACAGCAAAATGTTTGAAGGAGAAAATAAATCATAACTCACCAACCACACTGGATTTAGGCGTACACCACTTGAGTGTTACAGTCTCAGTAGGCAAACCTTCCTTCGAGGGGATGATCAGGCCTTCTGCATGGCCTCCACCTGGAAAGGAAAAATGATATATTCATAATTGGCATAAAAAATTCTGATTGGAAAGTTGTATTTCAAGAAAAAATTCAAAGTGAAAATTAAATGCACTAATCAATTCCAATAGTAAGTGATGAAAGTCAAAATTTATTCAAATTATGTCCCCTTGGGTCTTATCTAAAAAATAATACGGGGTTGGGTTAGAAAGTTTAGTTGTAATTCTGATCCTTATTTTTCCATTATTGGCAAGAACCTAAATGCTGTATCTTGCTTCATCATTGATATTGATCCTTATTTTTCCATTATTGCCAAGAATAGAATTATGCTCCAAGAGTTTGGACTTGGGAACCACCTTTTTTTTGTTGTTGTTATTGCCTACAAGTTTCAGCCAATATATTCCATGTTCTTTTTCAGGTGCTTGATCAAGAGAGAAAGTGGGGGTTCATACTAAAAAAAGTGACCCTCCACTCCTTCAAGAATTGTAGACCTGAAGAATGGTGTGGTACAATAACAACAAAAAGAAAAAATTCAACAGTCTGAACAACTCTTAGAATGATTTTGACTTTTCAAAAAAATCATAGAAGACAGCTTCATACACCTGAAGAAGGCTAGAGAGTGGGTCAGCCAAAATATTCAAGAAACAATAAAAGCAATAATAAAAAGAATGAGTGCAAAATTCTGACCAGCTTTTAAAATCATAGAAGACATCTTTATACACCTGAAGAAGGCTGTAGAGTTGATCAGCCAAAATTTTGTACAAACAATAAAAGCAGTGATAAAAAGAATGAGTTCATCAAGGAAAGAATGCATTGCCAATGAGTTTACTCAAGAGTAAGTAAAAGTGAAGTTGGCAACCTTTGTTGAAGGTGATCTGAAGGCTCCCTTTTCAATAGCTACTACAATGTGGTTTAGGGGAGGGCACTACTCCATTCCCTGGATTGCTCCACTTTACCCTTACCTTGTAATACTGAGTGTTAAGCAAGGCAGCATCAAATACCATTTTTTGAGTCTTTGGTATGAATCGACCTGGGATTGAACCCTGGTCTCCTGAACCATTGGTGAACACTCTACTCATTGGGCTAATGGCCGGTTACTTAAGAAATGTATTGGAAATTAGGAAGAAATGAATTGTTAGTGTTCAGAAATTAGAGCCAGTATAACTAAGTGAATACAATTATTATATGTACACAAATTATTTGCTTTTCCTTTAAGATGTCTATGTTATTGTTTTTAAGTAAATCAATGTCCCAAGGATCAAAAGAAAAAGATATGACAAAAGAATTGAAAAGATTTGAACATAAATCCGAGATAAAAATTGAAATGTCTATAGAGAAATTGTTCAAATAACCAAAAATTTAATTCATTTATAAACTCTGTTCTTTTTCTATAAATAAACATAGAAAATACAAAAAATTTAAATCAGATAAAAAAATTTTTAAAATGTTGTTCAAATTTCTGATGGTCAGAATTTGAGGACAACTTTGTTTATAGAAAAAGAAGTGCGAGTTTATCATTAATGAGCACAAATGTTAAAAATGCTTGGATTATCTATTAGTATTGGAAATAGCAGGATAAATTGCAAAAAAAAATTCAAGTGTGTTTGATAGACCATCTTTTGGATGTCAAAAGTTTAACAGAAAATGTTGAGTGGAACAGATTGTAAGAGTTTTTTTGAACTTTAGTAGTTTATACCCTTTTATGAATGGATTTTCATCCTGCCCTCCAGGATTCTTGGAAATTCTTTGATGCACCAGCTGATCTTGTTTAAATACCATTAGGTGTTCTTGCAGAAGTACAGTTTGGTTTCTTGTCTAGCTTACGCAAACTGTAATGGCATTTGTGCCAACATAATAAGTTTATGAGATGAGACAGATACAGAGTCTGATGATAATGATAGCCAGTAACAATGTTGGTGATGTCAATTGCAAAATGTTGAAACCTCAAGTAATGGCATGTTAACCTGCTTAGGGTTAGTCTATGATTATAGGTTAAAAAATCATGTCCATAGAACTTTTATATTCATATTTTTTGAGAGACGGAGCCTCTCTGAAACTAGTAGACAAATTCACCTACCTAGGAAGTAGCGTCTCATCAACCGAAAAAGACATCAACACACGACTAACGAAAGCATGGACAGCTATCGATAGGCTCTTGATCATATGGAAATCAGACTTGACCAATAAAATGAAACGGAATTTCTTCCAGTCAGCGGTTGTATCGATACTACTATATGGATGCACTACTTGGACGCTAACTAAACGGCTGAAGAAGAAACTAGATGGCAATTACACAAGAATGTTGGGAGCAATATTGAACAAGTCCTGGCGACAACACCCCACAAGACACCAACTATACGAGCACCTGCCTCCCATCATGAAAACTATCCAAGTTAGACGAACCAGACACGCAGGACACTGCTGGAGAAGCAAGAACGAACTCATCAGTGATGTACTCCTATGGACCCCTGCATATGGCCAAGCAAAAACAGGACGACCAGCTCGAACATACATACAGCAGCTATGTGAGGATACGGGATGTAACCCCGAGGACCTGCCGAAAGCGATGAATGATAGGGAGAAGTGTCGAGAAAGAGTCAGGGATATCTGTGCTGGTGGCACGACATGATGATGATGATGTTTCTTAAGAGTTTTTTTGCACAAAGTATTCCTATTTTATAAAATCAATTTGCATACTGTTGTGTATGGTTTCAAGTATTCCAATCTAATACTAATATTTATATGCTTTCAAGTAATTACAGGGTGCAGAAGCAAAATATGGAATAATTTTCAAAAGGGTTTTTTAAAACCTGATAAGTCTCGTTATAGAAAAAAAACAAAAAAAACATGATGAATTTAAATTTTCATGATTATCTCTATTATTCAAATACTTTCTTATTAAAATTCAGTTCATTATGAGTGAGTAAGAAAAGAAACAACAAAGAATCTATGATTTGCTTAATGCCAAAACCAAACCAAAGTTTCTTTGTCTACCGTATACAAAGCAAAGAAAAAATCTTTTACAGAAAAAGAGATTTTTAAGGGAAAGGGGAGGATTGAACAAACATCAATAAGAAAGCACGCTAATGAATTGAAAGTCCACAAGAAAACTGTGAGGACAGTAATGAAACCAGATATAAGCCCAGACCTTAACCACCTTGATGATGCAATATGGAGCATTTTAGAAAACAAAACAAATGCAACTTCCCATCAAAATATTAGTTCACTTAAGATTACTATTGAGGAGGAATGGAATAAAATGTCTGAAGAATTTATTTTGAAGGCATGCAAATCATTTTGAAGGCGTGTTGATACAATAATTGAAAAAATGGCGGCCCTCTTCAGTAAATTTACTGTTTTGTGTCTATCTTCTTATTTTGTTTATTTTTAAATTAAAATTAATCTTGTTTTATAATAGAGTCAGTTATTATTATACTAGAATATTCCAAATTTTGCTTCCACACCCAGAATTTCTATTCAATAAGATTAATTTGTTTGCACACAGTTATATGCTTTCAAGTAACTAATAATAATTCTCAGTAAACAATTATAGCTTCAAGTAACTATGCTTAATTAAAATAATTCAGTTATATGTTATAAAGTATTCTTAATACAAATGATATTAAACAGATTTAATGGGGCCATAAATGATACTACACCACTTCAAACCAAAGTGGATCTGAGAGTAATGGCAATGAAGAGGTACTCCATATGTCCCAGTGCTCCAGAAAAGGAGCCTCATCACCAGCTTTAGTTTAGTGCTAAACCCAGGACACCATTACTTCTTAGTAACTTTCATGATGGAGCTTAAAAGGTTTGAATTCAGAGTTTTCTTTCTCCTAGACTGATTACCATATGAGGAGGTGCCCGTGGTGTAGTCGTTATCGCCGTAGGAAATGAACACGGCGATACGAGTTCAAATCCTGGACGAAACTGATTGCATTTCACATAGCACTAATACCCTTGGGAAAGGTATGAATCCAATTATTCTCCCTCCAGCTATGGGTAAATAGTAGGATAGACTAGGTTCTTCAGCCTTGGTTAGGCAACTAGTCTAGGAGAAGGAAAACTCTGAATTCAAACCTGTTAAACTCCGCTTAAAAATTGACCTTGTGTCATATCCTGCCCGAGCGGAGGGGTTGGTAAATAGTACCATATGAGGATCATTAAATAAGTTTCCAGACTTTTTTTGTATGGAAACTTTTATTGATTGTCCACACATGAAACTCTAGTCCCCTTCAAAGAAATCGCCTCCAGCTGCAATGCACTTCTTGTACCGTTCCAACAACTTCTGGAAGACCTCATGGAAGTCCTCTTGTGTGAGCGTGTCAATGACCTTTGCCAAAGCCTCTTTCATCTCCTCAATAGTCTCACAACAACAGCCTCTGAGCTTAGGAAATTACCAAAAGTCACAGGGAGCAAGGTCTGGATTATAGGGAAGCTGAGGAACTGTCTTGATGCCCATCTTGGTCAAATAGTCTGTGACAAGGATGGAGTTGTAGACTGGTGTATTGTCCTGCTGGAAATGCTGGCCTCTTCTGACGGAATCTCTTCCTGAACTCCCTTAAAACCTCAACATAGTAACCCTAACCCAAAACCCTTTGGCCAATCAACTCTGGTGTATTGACTTCCTTACTCCTCCCACACCTCTCATCATCCCTCACAAACTCCCTGCCTTCCTTGAATCTCTTATGCCACTCAAAAACTGATGCTCGATTCATGCAAGATGGTCGAAAAGCTGTCTGAAGCATTCCATACATTTCTGTGGCATTTTTTCCAAGTTTAAAATAGAATTTTATTGCATATCGTTCTTCTAAAGTATCAGATTGCATTTTTGAAATTCACCATCTGTGATAATCAGGCTTTAGTAGGGTGTATTCCAATTGCTGCTGTAGCTGTTCATTTGAAGCTGAAATCATAAAAATTGGTCAGTCATCTCATAATGAGATGGAAAGCAATAACATACTGAGTCTACGACAATTTTAAATCCCTGTACAAAAAAAGTCTGGAAACTTATTGAATGTACCAAGTACCAAAGTTAAAGAGTCAAGTCTGCCTTACACTTTACCAATAGCTGGAGGGAGAATAGTTTGAATGTATTAGCAGTATGTGAAATGCAAGCAGCCTGATTCGGGATTTGATCTCGAATCCCCTTGTATATATATCTTTAAATGAAAACTGTTAAACCACGAGCACCTCCATAAGATGAGAAGTGGTAAGACAGTGAAAAGACTGAGTTTAGTTGACATTCTAAATAACAAAACCTTCCAACTTCTCATGACACCTTAGAGTGACTGATTTTAATGACACGTCAATCCATCTAGGATTATTTTATGCCGAGTGGTTAAGTAATTATGTTTATTGTAAATTCAAATTTACATCTTTGTTTCGTAGTTTCTTAAGAGATTTTTTTTTTTGGAATAGGATTCTAATGACACTTTCAATTGGCAACAATAATCCAAAGATATTTGGCAAAACTAAATCAGCTTCACTTAATTTGTACAAATATTATTTCTTTTTATATTCATTTTAAATTACCCAAGCTTCATTCAGTAAATAGGAGAAACTTATTTTTGAAAAAACCTCAATACCTTTTTTTGCACAAATAAAAAACTCTGCATTGTTTAAAATTGGTTTATAGAAAAAATCATTTCAATCTTACAAAAATGTTTTGAGGCTATTCAAAATGGTAGAAAATCAAACAGAGTATGGTGGGGTTACTAACAAAGTTTAATTTGCTTAGTAGAGCTTACAATTCAAGCAGCCAGAAGTTTACCGTTGCATAATCAGATATAAAACCATTCATCACAGAAGCAAGAAGTATTGAGTCTGCCTTGAAAACAATTCTATCTAACCTGTGACGAAAGAACAACATATTCTGTGAATAGCAACAGGGAACAATTTTATTCATATTTTCCTCAAATGATAATTAACTAAGAATAACACTATTGTATAATCAACTATGTTTGAATTCTATGAAAATCAGACTTCTGGTGCTGATTGTGCTGTTAAAATAGTTGAGTCAAGATAATGTGAAATAATGCTGAAGGAAAATAAACGGATGATGGTATGAGATAAGCTATTTATCAAGTCGGAAAATAGGGTTGATAGGATTGTAAAGAGGTGTGTTTCATTAGTATTAGTTGAAGTACTAACCAATCAGCTGGATTTTAAGTAAAACTGGTTGCTACTTTATCTGTCTCTCTTTTCATTGAAACAATAAACACAAGAATCAGTAAAAAGGTTTGTTTAGAAGAAAATTAACTTTTAACGAAAAAAAAAATGTTAGTATAGTACTAATATCTCTTATTTTTATTCATATGCTCATGTTAATATTTTTGTTAACAGAGTTTCAATGCTGTAGAATTTGGTAATAAATAATACCTAATCATTAAATATTCCACAAGAAATAATAAAAATCTGGTATCTTTGATTTACAAAAAAATTATCTTTTCACAAAATATCGTTAAAGATATACTTATTTATGGGTGATAAAACACAATGAGAATATGATATACTTTTTTTTGTTGTTTATGTATTTCTTCCACTTACAATGAATTAGTTTAGTTGACATTTGAATTAAAAATCTATAGTTTGAATTTACTGATTGTTAACATTTTAGAACAAATTAATTTTCATTAGAAATTTTCCATTCAAACAAAGACTGAATTTTATTCCAAGAATTTTTGATTTAAATATAAATTGTAGAACTAATGATGTTTCAAGTTGATCACTTTCTTCGGATTCTGTTTGATTTTCTTATTAAATAATAATTATCAAATCTCAAACTATCATGATTGTTGTAATAAAATCTTTTGCTCCCCCCCTCTTCACTTGAACAATAATAATCCGACTATAATTCACTGAATTTTGTTTTTGTTTATTTGTCATCGTGTAATACTTCAGCCATCAACATTTCTGTGCTTACTAATGGAAATCTGCAGGAACTTTTTAAGACACAGGGTCATCCATAAATAAGTACACAAGTATCAATTTTTTTTATGAAAAGATAATTTTCTTCTAAATCAAATATACCAGAATTTTATTCTTTCTTAAAGAAAATTATAGAATTAAATCAGATATTATGAAACATTATTCATTGCTAAAGACTTATAGCACTAAAGCTCTGTAAACAAAAATAAAATTGCAAAACACTTTTATAAAAATATAGAAGGGATGTAATTATATTTGTACTGTTATATATCCCTGAAATAGTTTTAATGTTTTAGAGTCTAGTGATAAAATTTTCTTATAATAGCTATCTTTATTATATAATAGTTCAAATAAAAAAATCCTTGTATCTTTAAAAAAAAACATTTTATTAGAAATTGTTAAGGGAGTATTTATTTATAGCCAATATTTCATATATATATATATATATATATATATATATATATATATATATATATGCGCAAATTTCTCAGTAAAGTATTAGTTAATGAGTACTTATCAGAGGATGATAGCAAGCTGATCTTGCAGGTTATTCCTAGTGAGTTATAAAGATTTATAAAAATTAACTTTTATAAAAAAATTGTAGGGGTGAACTTATTAATGATTTGATTTTTATTTAATGGCATATTAATTTTTGTGAATAAGTTAATGCCAAATCGATCCTTACAGAACAACACAGTAATAGTATTATTTAACCTATAGCTGGAAGAATAAGAGGGTTCATGCCTTTCTCAAGGGTGTTACACCAAAAGTGAATGTAATAGCATGACAAGAGTTTGAACTTGTTTACTACAATGTCACAATCCAGCACGTTAACCACTACGGCATAATGACTCTCCCCACAGCATTTCTTTAAGGGCAATACTGTATATAAATATATATGTATATGTGTATATATGTGTATGCAAGCATAATGCAGCAATAAAAGATATATCACAGCAACATTTTCATCAATGCCACATTCTTTAAATGCTCAAACTTAGAAAAAAAAAGCAATTTCCAGTCCAGTTTGCAACTCAATGATAATTTTGTAAGGTCACTATTTGTGCTAGTATGAAGGTTATCATCATATGAAATAGGTTGGTTTGTTGGTTTTTTGGGTTTTATGGCATATCAGCATTTGTAGGTTATTTAATGCCAAATCCATTTTTATACAAATAATCAGTTCTATTTCAGACAATTCAGTTTAGTATGAGTACACATTTAATTATCAAAAACATTTCTATTTCAAACTATTCAGCTTAGTCAAACAGTTCTAATTCAACCAATTCAGTTTGATATAAGTATAGTTTTTGTCCACACACAAATGTAAAAACACTTCTATTTCAAACAATTCAATTTAGTATAAGTACAGTTTCAATGTCAAAAACAGTTCTATTCAAAAATATTCAGTTTTGCATAAGTAAGCAATTTAGTTCTATTTGACCCATAGAGAGTACCCTATCAAGTGCTATCACTCTGGAACAGAGGGGACCTAGGAGCAATAGCAATGAAGGGGTACTCCACATTCTCCAAAGCTCCAGCATTACTGGAACTTCAGAATCAGATTGTTTAGTTTCATATCCTGGACACTCGTTGGGGGAGTTTTACCCCTCTGCAGGCGTGCAGTCGGTGTATTCGATAGCCCCAGGTGAATGGGCAATACAAGGAGTTAAATGTCAAGACAGCTTTATTTCAGATAATTCAGTTTAGCATAAGTACACAGTGTAAATGTCAAAACAGTTTTATTTCAAGCAATTCAGTTTGGCATAAGCACACAGTTTAGTTCTATTTGACCTATAGATAAAACCCTATCAGGTGTGGCCACTCCAGGCCAGAGTGAACCTTGGAGGGAGCGATAACAATGAAGGGGTACTCCGCATTCCCCAAAGCTCCAATATTACTGAAACCTCACCACCAGATTGTTTTGTGTCCTATCCTGGACATTCATTGGAAGGGATCTGACCCCTCTGCAGAGGTGCAGTCAGTGTATTCTACAGCCCCAGCCAACTGTACAATAGGAAATTGGATTGGCAATATAAATTCAATTTTGCAGGACCACCATTTACATTAGAGGAAAGCTTAGTATTAAGAAGATGCATATCTGAGGGTGTGAGAAACAGTTTAAATAAAACTGTGATTATAAAGGGGATTAGTAGTGAACCAGTGAAAATTCCTCTGTATAGGATCAACATGAGATGCAGATGGATGTTACCGATGAAGGGTATATCATTATTATTGGGAAACAATGTGGAGGGAAGAATTATATACCCCGAAAAGGAAGGATGGCAGGATTAGCGACCCAACAGATATCCTACGAAATAGAGAAAACACAAGGGGCAAAACTGCAGCAAAAGCTGAACTTGCAACATGACCCCCAATGATCCAGAAGTAGAAAACAAGGAGAAAATGTCTGCGCTTCCACAAACCAAGGGAAGAATTAATTAAAGAGCAAAGGGCAGATGCTGACCTTGAGCCCCTATACGCCAGAGTTAGAACAAATAGTGGAGAAGACACATCCAGTTGATATTATCTAAAGGGCAGAATGTTGATGAGAAGGTGGAGGGCACCACAAAGAGAGAACAATGGGAAATTAAATGTTTATGAACAGCTGGTAATGCCATTAAAGTATCATGATGAATTGATGAGCACAGCCCATGAGGCACCCATGGCCAGACATTTAGGAATAGCCAAAACTTTTAATAGACTGACCAAGCACTTCTATTGGCCGGGGATTAGGGGTGACGAAAGAAATTCTGCAGATTGTGCAAAACCTGTCAGAGGACGGGAAAGCCCAATTAGACTATTCCTATGACTCTACTTCAGCTGATTCCAGCAGTCAAGTAACCTTTTAGTAGGATTATCATTGATTGCATGGGACCATTACCTCTTACAAAATCTGGAAACCAATACATGTTAACAATGACGTGCACAGCCACAAGATTTCCAGAGGCAATCCCCTTAAGGGCCATAACATCCAGAAAAATAGAAGGAGCAATGATAAGTTTCTTCACTAAAGTGGGACTTCCTAAGGGCATAGACAGACAGACCAAGGATCCAACTTCATGTTGAAACTATTTCAAAAAGTGGCTAGACAGCTGGGAATACAACACATAAAATCCAGCACTTACCAATCCACAATTGCGGGGGGGGGGGTTCTAGAACGTTTTCATGCAACCCTTAAGAACATGTTGGTTGGTTGGGTTTTAGGGCATATCAACCTTTGCTAAATCCATTTTTTTTTAAATAATCAGTTCTATTTCAAACAATTTAGTTTGTCTTGAGTACACAGTTTAATAGTCAAAAACATGTCTATTTCAAGCTATTCAGTTTATTCAAACAATTCTAATTCAGCTAATTCAGTTTAGTATAAGTACAGATTTTGTTTACACACAGTTAAATGTCAAAACAGTTCTATATTAAACAATTCAGTTTAGTGTAAGTACACTTTCAATGTCAAAACCAGTTCCATTTCAAACAATTCAGTTTAGCATAAGCATGCAGTTTAAATGTATATACAGTTTAATTGTCAAAAACATTTCTATTTTAAGCTATTCATTTTAGTCAAACAGTTCTAATTCAAACAATTCAGTTTAGCATAAGTATGCAGTTAGTTCTATTAAATCCATAGATAGGGCCCTATCAGGTGTTACCATTACGGGCCAGAGTGGACCTGAGAGCAATGGCAATGAAGGGGTGCTCCGTATTCCCCAAAGCTCCAGCGTCACTGGCACCTCACCATCAGATTGTTTAGTGTCATATCCAAGACTCTCATTGGGAGGTCTTACCTCACTGCAGAGAAGCAGTCGGTGTATTCTACAATCCCAGAACATGTTGAGAGCATATCACTTAGAACACAAAGCTGAATGGGATCAGGGATTGCTTTTTGTGTTGTTTGCAGCTTACAAGTCAGAATAGGAGTCTTTAGGCTTCAACCTGTTTGAAATGGTCTTTGGACATTCCATGTGGGGATCACTTCGGCTAATGAAAGAACAGTGGATGGAGAACCAGCCTTTACACAGTACCATAGCAGAATACTTTATGAGGATGAAACATGATTAGGCAGAAGCTCAAAGCCTGGCATGAAAACATTTAAAATATATCCAAGAGCATATGAAGAGAATTTACAATCGAAAAGCGTTAGCAATGGAGTTTAAAGAAGGGTATGAAGTACCGGGCCATTGGCCTAATGAGTAGAGTGTTTGCCAGTGGTCCGGGAGATCAGGGTTCAATCCTTGGTCATGTCATACCAAAGACACAAAAAATGGTACTTGATATCACCTTGCTTAACACTCAGCATTATAAGGTAAGGATCAAGGATAAAGTGGAGCAATCCAGGGAATAGATTAGTGCCCTCCCCTACACCTCGGTGTAGTAGCTATTGAAAAGGAAGACTTCGGTTCACCCCCGACTAAGGTCGCCAACTCTACTAAGATGAAGTACTAGTATTGTCACCTGTGAAGGGACACTAAGTGTCAGGGTTTTTATGTGATTGAGAAAAAGGTGAACATGGTGAATTATGTTATCAGTACTCCGGAACACCAATGTAAGACACAGTTATATCGCATTAACCAATTAAAGGGTTATGTAAGGCAATCTGAAAATAAGCTGGTCATGGCAGTGCAAGAGACAATCCAGAAGGATGAGGAAGGGTACTCTGAAAGAGAAGCCTGGACAGGGGAGGATCCACCTGTCAGATTAGATAATTCGGCATTCTTTTTGCCCGGGCAAGAGAGAGAGAGAGAAGAATTAATTACACTCATTCAGAAGTATAAAGAACTATTTTTTCGATGTGCCTAGTAGCACAAATGTACTTACTCATGATGTGGAGGTAACTGACATGAGGCCAATAAAACAGCATCCTTATGACTGAACATGAAGACAAAAGGGGGAAGTGGAGTATATACTCAAAAATGGGATAATAGACCCCAGTCAAAGCGAGTGGGCCTCACCTTGCATTTTGGTTCTGTACCAACTATAGGCGGGTGAACGTTATTACCAAGGTGGGCTGTCACCCTATTCCACGGATGGAAGATTGTATTGACCGAATAGGGAAGGTGCAATATATTACTAAGTGCAATTTGTTAAAAAGTTATTGGGCAGTACCCCTGACAGAGAGGGCTAAGAGGATATCTGTGGTTGTGACACCAGAAGAAGCATACCAGTATCAACTAACGCCTTTTGGCATGAGGAACAGATTTAATAAAGAAAAGAAATAGGTTCTGCTGGACAGATGAATGTCAGGAGGCCTTCAAGGATATTAAGAAGACTCTCAGCTCAAAACTAGTCATGTGGGTATCGGTTCAGTACTTATGCAACCAGATGAAAGTAACCAATTATGCCCAATTAGCTACTTTTTTAAAAAGCTCAACAAGTTTTAAAAGTCATACTCCACAATTGAGAAAGAAGCCTTAGATTTATTATTGAGCATACAGCACTTCAAGGTCTACATTACTTTTTCATTAGCACCAACAGTTGTATATACGTACCATAACCCGTTAACTTTCTTGAATAGGATACAAAATAAAAATAAAAGATTGCAGAGGTGGAGACTGACCCAGCAAGAATATAACCTAGAGATAAGACACATCAGAGGCCAAGAAAATGTAGTAGCAGATGCATTGTTAGAAAGAAAGTTTCCAGGTGAAAAAAAAAGGAATTAAATTCCTTTTTTCAGGTGGGTGAGGAGTTGTTATGAATTTGGACCCTGGGGATAGTAAAATTCATATTTTACTCATAAATATAGACTCTCTCTCTCATATTTCCCTCACAAACCAGCAGAAGTAAACAACAAGTCTGAAGAGTTAAATTCAGGTCAAGGTCACATGCTGACCAATTGATGGTCAAGTTTCCATAATATGGGTGGATGAACTAGCAAGCAGCACCTAGCAACAAGCGACTGATTTGAAAGCTGGATACCAATTGGCCAATAGGCCCATGTGATATGAGGCAGTGGGAAGGTCAAATCCAAAAAGAGGAAAAATTAGACAAGTCAGTTGGCCAAAAGACCCAGTAATAGACAGACATGTCAGAGGCATGAAGAGAAAACTGTCTTCCCCAGGCCAGCTCATATGGGAAGATTAAAATACCATCGGAAAAAGATAAGAAATGTGTGACTATTTTGTTTGACGACTGATGACACAAATCAAAAAATAAGAAACAATTTGAAGAAGATGTACACTGAAAGAAAGAGAAATGGCTTGCCATGTTCCCCCGCCCGAGCATAAAATGATGGATTATGAAGATAAAGAATGACCAGTTAAACATTCTGGAGGAAGGAGGAAAGATAAATTAACTGTCGGTGAAACACGACACCAGAAAAAAAAGAAAGAAAAATTATCAGTCAGTGAAACATGACACCAGAAAAAGGAGAGACATTTATATATATATATATATATTTAAAAAAAGATAAAAGAAAAGAAGTAAGATAAGTTTTCATTTTAATATTATTTTTTTGCTTACCCTGTTCTTTCTGAACACAAAACACTTCAAAAGAATTTTTTTTGCACACATCACAAGAGAAATTGGTGAATTGTCTCCAAATTGTTAGAATAGCAACAAAAATAAAAATGTTTATAAGACACTCTTACTTTGCATACATGGCTTTTTTTTTTGGGGGGGGGGTAATAATAAAATAATTTGTCTTCTAAATTGTGCATTTCGTGATGTCTTCATTATCGGCTTCTTCGAAAATCTCTGTCATAGTTTTCCCTGTTCGCTTGTGGTTAGACGACATCCTGAAATAAAATATTGTCCAACCTAATACCAGCAATATGCTTGGCGTTGTCCAGGTGATAGGCATAGGTAAAGGGTTGAGTCTAAAAGCTTGCCACCTTTGCCAACAGTAAACCAGTCAGAGAAGTTTCATGACATGGCAGATTGGTAAATTCATTTTCCCAACTTTCTCTTGAAATTTCAATACTTTATAAGACCCCTTACTGTAAGAATGTTAATTATTAATTGTTGTTTAAACCCTTCTTATTTCAGTATTTCACAGTGTCTTGAATTGAAGCAGAATAAAACTAGCATTCACTCAAACATCAGTCAAGACTTGTGTTTAATTTTCAACTGGAAAAAGTGTCAAGGAGCTGTTATAGTGAAATACGAGCCATCTAGCAATGAAATATCTTGCCAATAGATAAAAAACAAAAAAAAATAAAACAAGCTAAACAAAAAAAAAAAAACACCAAACATTTACCATGAAGAAAGGTACTGCTCACTAAACCCAAATTGATAGGGACAGATAAACAGTGAGTCCAAATCCTTTTGTCAATTTATAGTCTAGCAAAGGTGTTGTCGATTTTTATTGCTCTTGAAAAAAAAAGTAATGAAGAAATAAATAAATAGATTTTGTTTTATGAGGAGTGTTCTCCTTTTAACCTTTTAATTGGACAATTTTTGAATTCATTACAATGGAACAGTGCAATCAAAGCAAACTGTCTGAAGCCTATGCAAATCCCCAAGAGACTCAGTCTCAACAAGTGAGGTGGTTCTGAACAATTAAGACAAAATGATAGATTTTTGAAGAGAAGAAACAAAGAAAAGGGAAAGAAGGTTTATTAGCACGTATAGGAACTTCAAGTCTGAGGTAAACTTTACCAGGATAAACTAAAATCAGAATGCTCTAAAGCTGAACTGGAAGAAATGATTGAAATCTAAGAGCAATATAAGACAGAAGTTGAGGAAGCGTATGAAAGTTTGCGAACATTGACCACATCACTTTCAGATATAAGAAGGAAAATGGATACCTGTACCTCAATAAACTCTAAGGTAATGATAGTTCTGGAGGAACGGCAAAAAGAATCTAACCAAATCTTCAATCCAGTCACTATCAAAAAATCCCTCTCTAAGCTATTGCAGAGGGAAAATGCCAGGTCCATTTATGGCTCAACTGTGTCCAGACTTGGTGGAAGAAGTTGCCAGGGGTCTCAAATATCCACAAAGAAGGCTGAGGCAGCTGCGCATTTGGATGCTAAATGGGCAGAAATACACCAAGATGAAATTTCCATGCTAAGAGAAAAACTCAAGAAGCTGGAAAATCAAAGAGATCTGGAAGTGGATGAAGCAGAGTACAATATTTATGCTGATACAGAGGGCAACGATGTGGTGGAAGAGGCAGAAGAGAGAAACACCTTACATGCAGGTGAATCTTCAATTTACATCAATAAGCTAAGCAGCAAGACTCCCCAAATAGCTTCAACTCCAATCCAAGCTAAGACGGAGTTGAATGTGAGAGAAGATTCACTTGTGCAAGAATTCAAGGAAGCCTTACTAACATCTAAACTCCCCTCACCAGAACCATTCGTTTCCACAGGAGACCCTCTTAAATATACTGAGTGGAGCACCACCTTTAAGGCTCTAATAGAGACGTGCTGTACAAACTCAGTGTACAAGCTATTCTATTTTTAAAAATACATAGGTGGCGAAACTCTTTTGGCACTAATAGGGATGTTCTATCGAACAGATGAAGAAGCTTACACTTAAACTTGGAATATCCTTCATAAGCATTATGGTCACCCCTTTGTAATCCAAAGTGCATTCAAATAAAAGTTCAACAGCTGTCCTAGAATTGGACCCAGAAAATTAGGGACTTTAGTGATTTCCTTTTAACTTGCAACAGTACAATGCCCATACATACCCGGTCTGCAAGTGTTGAATGATTGCAAGGAAAATAAAAAATTGCTAAAAAACTTCCCAATTGGGCCACTGAATGCTAGAACAGGTATGTCACTCAAGCTCTGGATAAGGATATGCTATATCCAAGCTTCAACAAATTTACTGAGTTTGGGGCGGAGAAAGCACGTATTGCATGAAATCCAATTTCCTCTCTCTATGCAAGCCAAAGTAAGATTTGAGAAAATTCTGAAATGTCTGAAAGCCAGTACACTGGCAACATCTACAACACACCAAAGGCAAGACATCTCCAGATCAAGGAGGGTCACAAAGACCCAAACTCAACAATTCAGATGCTCAAACTTCATGGCAGATGAAGTGCCACATTTGTAAGTCAAATCACTTCATAGACAAATGTGGAGGATTTCACACCCTGTCGGTTGACGAGAAACGGTTTGTTCTCAACAACAATATGTGTCTTAGTTGTCTCAGGGTAAGCCATTTTGAAAAAGATTGTAAGAGAAAGGTCACCTGCAATATTTGCAAACAGATTCATCACACACTACAGCATGAAGAACAGTCTAAGACATAACAAGCTGAAACAATCAAGGAAGAGAAGGTTTTTACTGCTTTGTACTGCAAGAGAGCAAACAACAGCAATCATACGTCTATGATTATACCGGTATGGCTCTTCTGTGTAAAGGCCGAAAACCCAGAAATATTGGTGTATGCCTTATTGGCTACTCAAAGCAGCAACACATTTGTTGATCAGGATGCGTGCAAAAAGATGAATGCAGATTCAGAATTTGTCAGGTTAGAGTTATCAACTATGACCAACAGGAGTTCAATAGTCAATTCTCGACTTGCATCAGGTCTGAAAGTTAGAGGGTACTTCTCACAGGAAGAAATAAAACTACCTCCAGCATATATTCAAGAATACATTCCTCTGGGAAAGAATGGCATCCCTACTTATAAAACTGCAAAAACATGGGACCATCTCTTTAGTAGAGCAAAGGAGATGCCAGATGAGCTCGACTGTCTTATTGGACTTCTAATTGGGCATGACTGCGCAGGGGACCTGAAACCTAAGAAAGTGGTTGCTGGGGCAGATCATGATCCATTCACTGTAAAACTTAAACTGGGATGGTGTTTAGTGGGACCCACAGTACCTCCGAACAGGCCAGGAAACACAGCTGGATATTACCATGAAATTTCTTCAAAGGAAATTTCATCCATCAAACCTATCTCTATAATCAGAGCACTAGAGATAGACTTCCTTGACACAAATCCCAAAGAAAAGACTGTCACAAGAAGACATCAAATTCCTGCAAATATTAAATAGGGAGATTCTGCATAATAGCAAAGGACATCTAGAAATGCCCTTACCTTCCAAAGAATAAACATTTGGCTAAAGTTCACCTGAAACATCTTAAAGCAAAAATTGGAAAAAAATCACAAATTTGGAAGAGATGACATTAAATTGGAACACATTTTTAATGAAGGAGATGCAGAGGAAGTCTATGACACACCAGATAATGGCAATACATGGTACATTCCTCACCATTGAGTATACCATCCAAGAAAGCCCCAAAAAATTAGAGTTGTGTTCAGTTGCTCTGCCAAATTCAGGGACACATCATTGAATAACCATCTCCTGATAGGACCTGATTTAACCAATGCACTACCTGGAGTACTGTACAGACTTCGCAAACATCGCATTGCCCTCACTTGGGACGTAGAAAGGCTGTTTCACCACTTTCATGTCAGCCCCAGAGATAGAGACTTCCTGAGGTTCCTCTGGTGGGAAAATAGAGATACCAAAATCAACCCAAAAGAATATCACATGTGAGTGCATATCTTTGAAATGTCATCTTCTCCAGGCTGCACAAATTACGGGTTCAGATATCTAACCAACAAATATGAAAAGGAGTATCCTATGGCCACAGTTTTCATACAGAGAAACTTTTACATGGATGATGGACTCCTCAGTGTTGACCCAGTCGAAGAGGCAGAACAGTTGATCAGGGAAGCAAAGGAAATCTGTGCAAAGGGTCACCTACATTTACACAAACTTGTGTCTAACAACAAAGAAGTCTTAGACAGTTTCAGAAAATGGACAAGACTGTACAACAAAAGAAGTTGATTTGAATTACAACATCCTTCCAGTGCAGAGTGTATTGGGTGTAAAATGAAACACAGATACTGACACATTTTCCTTTAACATTGCCTTTGAGCTGGGAGCAGCTACATAACATGGAATTCTGTCAATGGTAGCCAGTGTGTATGATCTGTTGGAATTTATCTCACCCTATATCCTTGCCAAGAAAAGAGTGCTCCAGGAGATGTGCAAACAAAGTACTGGATAGGATGAGTCACTTCCTTCTGAACTAAGGCCAAGATGGGAAGCATGGCTCCATGACTTGAAGGACCTCAGATGAGTCCAAATTCAAAGATGCTTCATTCTAGACAATATTGGCCCTATCAAAAAACTAGAACCACATCATTTTTCTGATGTTAACAACACTGGATATGGTCAGTGTTCCTACATATGCATTGTTGCAGAAAGGAAGATGCACTGTACACTTGTTATGGATAAGGCCAGAGTGGCACTCACAAAGGTTGTCACCGTGCCATGTCTCGAACTTGTTGCAGCTACAGTTTCTGCAGCAATAAGTAACTTCCTGTGAGAGGAACTCAACTTGAAGGAAGATCAAGAGTTTTTCTGGACAGACTCCCGAGTCATCCTGGGATATATAAAAAAAAAAATGACGCCTGATGATTCCATGTTTTTGTTGCCAACCATGTCCAAAAAATTACAAACAGTACAGATCCAGGACAGTGGTTTTACATCAAGACAGACCAAAATCCTGCCAATCACGCATCTAGGGGTCTCACAGTAGCAGAACTTAATGAAATCAAATTGGTTTACCAGACCAAAATTCTTGTGGGACCGAGAGCTCATCATAATTCAAAGATGCCCTGAATTTATCATCAGTGACCCAAGGGTGAGGGTTCTAAAAACAATACTCACTCAAAAAGAAAACTTCCTGGACAGATTGTCAAGATCGTCAGACTGGAACAGAGCCTTAAACATTATTGCTTGAATAAAACGTATAGTAAATAAATTGAAATTGGGTGACATCACTGTAACAAAAAGAGAATCAGCTTCCTTTGCACTCATCTGGGCAGCCCAAAAAGAGACATAGGAAGAAGAGTTCAAGTTGCTTCATAGGAACCACAACAAACTACCAAAAACCAGTAAGATTTACCAACTTGACCCTATCCTGAAAGATGGACAACTCAGAGTGGGAGGTTGGTTAAAAGAATCTACCTCCCTCAAGACACCCATAATAAGGTCCAAAAAAGGGTGCAACAACTCACCTAATTGATTTCTGTCATAAGAAAACTCAGCACCAGAGCCAAGGAATGACTGAATAAAATATGGACCAATGGCTATTAGATCATGAGTATCAGCAAGATAGTGACCAGGCACTTTAAGGATTGTATCACTTGCAGAAAGATGCATAGACCCCTAGAAGAACAATGCATGGCAGACCTTCCAGCTGAACAAGTTAAGACTTCGCTATTTTCATACACAGGAATAGACTGTTTTGGTCCCTTCTATAAAAAAAATGGTCAGAGAGAATAAAGACAATATGGTCTTCTTAGCACATGTCTTAGCTCAAAAGCAATCCACCAAGAAATTCTAGAAGATCTCACCACTGATAGCTTCTTGAATGCTTTGAGATGCTTCATTGCTCTCAGGGGTGCAGTAAGAACAGATTTGATCTGACCAGGGGACAAATTCTGGGGGAGGAAAAAAATCAGCTAGAGAAGGATGTGATGGAATTGGATGAGAATAGGGTTTCTAGCTGATAAACAATCTGACTTCATGATGAATGTTTCTAAGGTAAGTCACATGGGTGGTGTATGAGAGCGCCAAATAAGGACAGTCAGAAGTGTGATGAGCACTGTTTAACATCAGCCACTGGAAGATTGGATGATGCCATGTTGAGAACTTTTCTGTATGAGGCAATGGCAATTGTAAACAGCCGTGCACTCACAGTGAACACAATAACCCAAGAGGCATTAAACCCCTGACACCAAATCATTTAATTCATATGAAAACAGCTACACTACTTCTACCTCCTGGAAAGTTTGTCAAGGAAGATTTGTATGCTAGGAAAAGATGGCAATTGCTATTGAAAAGTTGTCCATGTTTCACAGCCATAAAGGAGGGGGGTAAGTGCGACAACTTGGTATACCTACTTTTGGTTGCCTTCGAGATGCCGCTCCAATTTCACACATTCCTGTTGAGTCGGCAAAAGGCTGCACTTGCTTTTGCGAGTCTGGTGTTCACCTCATCATCTATGATGATAGACTTAAAGAGGGTTCTGCCAAGACTGGGGAACTTTTCTACCACCTTCAGTTGTTGTCCCTTGATGTATGGTTTTCCTGGCACTGGCTGGTGCATCATTTCTGTCTCTTTTTGTGCTGATGGTTAGGCCATAATTGTCACAAGCCATTGAGAACTTGTCAACACTGTTTTGCATGTTGGCTTTGTTAGTAGCATTCAGTGCACAGTTGTTGGCAAACAGAAACTCGTTGATGATATCAGTCTTCACCTTGGTCTTTGCTTGAAGCCTTCCAATGTTGAAGACAGAGCAGCCAGTGCAGTATCGAATGTCAATTCCATTTTCCAAGCCATTAAATGCATCAAACAGCATCACAGAAAACATGATACTAAAAAGAGTGGGGGCCAGGACACATCCCTGCTTAACTCCATTTGTGACAGAAAAGGCTACAGGGCTTTCTCCATTGTCTTCCTCCTTTGCATGCAAGCTGTCATGAAATTGTCTAACAATGGTGATGAATCTTTTATGGCAGTCATATTATGCCATGATTCTCCAAAGGCTAATTCTGCTGACCATGTCAAATGCCTTGGTCAGATCAACATAAATTGAGTAGAGGTCAGTGTTCTATTCCAGATACTTCTCTTGCAACTGTCTTGCAGCAAACACCATGACAAAAGTCCAACATTCCGTATGGAAGCCTCATTGACTCTCCAGTGAGTGTTCATGTTTGAGATGGTTGTTGAAGCAATTCAGAAGGACTCTGGCTAGGATCTTGCCCAAAATTAAAAGTAAGGATATTCCGCAGTGATTATTACATGCCTGCTAGTTCTCTTTCAGTTTGTAAATATGGATGATGGAGGCATCCTTGAAGTCCTGCAGTAGCTATTCTTTCACCCATATCAGCTGAATGAGGGTCAGAAGTTTGCCTGTCAGTGCTTATCCACCCTCCTTATAGATTTCCACAGAAATTTAATCAGATCTGGGTGCTTTGCTAATGTTTAGTTGACAGATAGCTATCTGAACTTCTCCCAGGGCTGGAGTGACTCGCTCACCAGGACTAGCCGAAGTCATTGATAAAAGATGGCCTGTTTAGTACACCATTGAAATGCTCAGTCTACCTGTCCAGGATCTTGTTCCATTTGCACTCAGAAGCGGGGATGAGCCGGCACTGGTGGTACCATAAACCTCCTTCAGACTGCTGTAAAAGTTTTTCATGTCATTCTTGTCTGCATAATCTTGGACTTCATCAGCCTTAGTGCTCAGCCAGGAATCTTGCATTTCAAGCAGCTTGAGCTGAATGGTGCTGTAGATGATCCTTTAGAGTGTCTTTCTTGGTAGTACACTGAGGACGTGTCTCCTTGTAGTACTCCTGCAACAATGTCGAAGTATTCCGTGTCTCCATCTGGTGAACGTACTTTCACTTTGGTGTTTCTGTAGAGAATCATTATCGCTGCTACGGTTTCTTTTGGTAAGTAATATTTCACAGAATAAAACTAGCGTTCAGTCAAACATCAGTTAAGATTTTTTTAAATTTTCAACCAGAAAAAAACCCATCAAGGAACTGCTATACCATTCAATCAACAAAACTTGATATAATTTCAAGTATTTCAATTTAATAATACCATTTATTTGCACACTGCTATTTGTTTTCAAGTAACTAATAATAATTCTTAGTAAGCAATTATAGCTTCAAATAACTATTCTTACTACAAATAATTTACAGTTATACATAAAGTATTTCTATGTAATACAAATAATTTGCACACAATTGTGTATGGGTTCAAGTATTTCTATCTAATACAAATAATTATATGGTTTCAAGTAATTTTTTCTATTTAATAACAGACATTTGTTTGCACAGTTATATGCTTTCCAGTAACTTCTAAGAATCCTTAGTAAACAATCATATGGTTTCAAGTAACTATTATTAATACAAATAATTTAGTTATATGGCATCAACTTTGCTACAGAATATGAAAAATTATTAAACAGATCTATTTGAGCTCTCGATAACACCCAAACAGGTACTACCATTCTGGTACAAAGTGGATCTAGGAGTAATGTCAGAGTATCTTTAACCAAACATTCGTTATGTAAGTTGTTAACATAGAAATTGTAAAACAGTTGAGAAATATAGACAGTGATTTAAAGCTTTAAAATATGTCTCTTTCTGTCTTTATATCAAATTGGTATGATAACCTCTGGCTTCTGTTAGTTTCATTCAGGTGTTAGAGTCATAAGTTTGGTCTTGAAGTTGAGCCAGTTTCTGCTTCATTTGAGTAATACAGAAGCTTTCCAGAACATCAAACGGACTGTCTTTCTTGCTGAGAGATCACTGAAGTCTTAAACATACAGTCTTTACATCGCTATAATGTGATAATTATTTCAGTCTTTAACAAGGGAAGTGGATGATACCCAGAGATTAGATTGAGAAAACGCACACACAATTTTGTGTAATGGTTGCCATTGTAGGAAATGGACATGGCAACAAGAGTTCAAATCATAGACAAGGTTGTTTACATTTCATATAGCACTAATAGATTTGAGAAAGGTATGAATCCAACTAATTCCCCTCCAGTTAATGGTAAATAGTAGGGTAAATTGGACTCTTTAATTTTGGTATGGCAACCAGTCTAAGGGAAGGAAAATTCTGAAATCAAAACTCTGTTAAAAAATTGACCTTGTGTTGCATACTTTTTATACAGAGTAGTTGGGTAAATACATATGTGGGTGGGTATATGTAAATATATCTTAAAATGAAGAGGTTCACAAATGATTTCAAATTTGGAATTTAAGTCATTTTTATTTCATATATTTGTGCGGGATACCAGTTTTGGACATTTTTATCCTCCACAAGTATATTTTGCTAAGTTAATCACTTGCCTACAACAGCTTTTGGTTGTGTTAAGTTTCTTTTATAGTAAAGTTTGTTTTGATTTTGTTTAATCCTTTATATATATATATATATATATATATTATGAAGGCATGTTTTGAACATGATGGAACACATTATTTATAGTCTTTGATTGTAGTTTTTCAATTTGTTTTTTTTTATAATTTCGAGATCAAGTTGGTGTAAAAATTGTCTCATGTTTTTCCCCAAGCACTTTCAACCATATTTTGGTCATCTTTAGGGGTTGTCTTTTGTGGTGGCTGTTTAGTTTAAGTTTTTATTTTTTGAATTGAGTTGAAGCATTCTTTTTTATTTTTTGAATTGAATTGTAGTGTTCTTATATATATATATATATATATATATATATATATATGTGTGTGTGTGTGTGTGTGTGTGTGTATGTGATGTTTCATAAAGGTCTCAACCCTAAGCATAAGAGGGTAGGATTTATCCTGCAGTATTAGTTATATAGCTACACTTTACTCAGAGCCAACAGTATTTAGAAAGTGAAATGATTGTGTGATTTGCTACGTTTATTCAAGCATCCGTTCCTTTATGTTGTGGCAGGTGTCATTTTCAAAGGATATATGTATTTTATACAAAAATCTTACAACTGTGTTCATGCCAATTTTAATGCAAAATTTCACCAGTCTCCACTTCCCAACAAATAGAAAACATTAGTGCTTGATTTGAAATCTTGGTTAAGGTTGTTTGGGTTTCACTAATGCCTTTGGGAAAGGCATGAATCCATTTTTCTTTTACAATAAGTAAATAGTAGGGCAGACTATGTTCTTCAGCTGTGGTTAGACAAACAGTTGAAGAAAAGAAAAAACACTGAATTCAACCAGCTTCACCTTATTTAAATACCCTTGGGAAAGGTATGAACCCCCTTATTCTCCCTCCAGCTATGGGTAAATAGTAGGACGGACTAGGTTCTTCAGCCTTGGTGAGGCAACTAGTCTAGGAGAAGGAAAACTCTGAATTAAAACCTGTTAAACTCCGCTTAAAAATTGACCTTGTGTCATATCCTGCCCGAGCGGAGGGGTTGGTAAATAGTACCTTATTTAAAAAATGACCACATGCCACATTCTAACCATGATGAAGAGGTTGGGTAAATACATACACAGAAGTTAAAATAGAATGCAAGCTGTCAAAAAGAAGATCATGTCTTTTTTTAAACACTCCATGCAAACACACACACACATATATATATATATATATATACACACACACACAATGTGCTATGTAAATGATTACAAAAATCAAGCACACAAACTAAATATGGTAAAGACTTTGTGAGAACTCTATATCTATTGAAGAAAACAGCTTTGAAATGGAAACAAGATGATTGGCAATAACAGTAATATTTTTCATGAACTACTTTAAAACAGAAGTGCTCTATGAAATTGTCCATCTAAAATTAGGATATATATAATAATTGACTTGACACCAAGTTCTTCAATGATTGTGTTGGTGCACCAATAGAATAAGAACATCAATTTCAATAACAACCAAAAGTTGCATAGGATTGCTGATTACATATGCATAATGTTTTATTAGAATAGTAATAAACACATTGGATTACTAAATGCTTTTACCTTACTTTCTAAACATTATATATATATATATATATATATATATATTACGCCATCAAGTCAGAGAAAGACAACTTTTTATTACAACCTTTACAGTTAAAAAAATTATACCTATATGAGATATTCAAAATGTTTGGTACAATGAGATGTGGAGTGATTACTTTCACTTTCAAAGAATCGCTGGTATTTAATATGCACAAAATTATTGATCAACCAATCAAAATTTGAGTATTTGGCATTTAGTCAGTTCAGAAATGTTCAAGAACAAGAATTTCTCTTCTAGCAATAGAGCCATCCAATTATATCATAGTGTGGATATTCAAAGAGAGGCAGAAATAAGATAAGTATCTTTTATTGAAAATTTTGTCCTAATGTGTCTCGATAAAAAAAAACACCCAATATAATCTTGTGTTTTTTTATCAACATGTTTGAGAGATAATATTCAGTAACTTAATGCTATTTAGTGTATCTTTTCTATATAAAATGTGGAGGCAATGGAGGGAATTGCATCAGAAAGTAAATGATACGATAACTAAAGTATATCATTAAGTAAATATTGATATATTTTTCAATAAAAATTTATGAACTCAACATTAAATCTAATCAGTGAAGAATGTAAGGATCACAATTTGAACTGTACATTTCAATAATTGAATGTTTTATTATAACTATATATATATATATATATATATATTATATATATACACACATACACATAGACTATAAAATAATTAATGTGTATCCTCTAATTATATTATCATCCTTTACTTTCATGATTTCTCTATAACTTTTAATTTAATTTCCTGAGTTTGTGATATTTGGAATTATAACTTATTTTTACATTGATTACATTAACCCATCTGATGGTATCATCAATTACATAATTTATTACCAGTGATAAAAATTTAGAATACAGCCATCTTCATCCTACAAAATAATACCAAGTTTAGTGAAATTTGTCAATTCAAAGAGAAGTTATTGATTTGAGATTCTTTCCTATCTCCAAATAAAAATATTTGTTAGTAACATGATTTTATTGTTTAACAGAAACCAAGACTGCAGGAAAGTAGCACTCAAGTTTAGTTTGGGATGTAAATAATTTTCTATCCAATTGTTGGACTTGAAATTAAAACATTTTCGCATTGATTTGATATTTCTGCCTTTAGATTGTTTTTGTTTTGTTTTACGGCATATCAACCACAAGGGGTCATTTAATGCCGGGCTGCCTTTAGAGAAAAATCCTTATTTACATGATTTTTAAAATTATGGTTGGATTTTAAGAAAGAATGATCATAACCGAAGAAAATGATACCAAATTGGACAATACAAAGGAAAGTTATTGGCTTTAAGGTTTACCCTCTCTGCAAATCCAAATTCCCCTATTTTTTTAATGGGGAGGCTGTCTAGTAGAGTGGAAATGAGTTTAACACAGGTAAAATTTTATTTTTGGTACCACAGGACTCAGAGCTACAGGAAAATATCAAGTTTAACTTGTGAGGGAGAGGGAATGCAACAGGTACTACCATTCCAAGTCAATGGCAATGAAGAGGCACTCTATACCCACCAGATGAAAGCCTCAAAATTAGTTGCAGTTTAGTGTCCTAACCAGAATACCCCCTTTTTTATGAGAGGGGGTTTATTCCCATGTAGAGGATATATAGTCAGCATATTTAAAGTCCTACTAATAATCAAAAAGAAAAAAATTGAATATATACATATATAGTTCTATTCACTTAATTATTTAAAAGGTTGCTGTATAAAGAAAGAGAGTGCTTAATACCTGGGAGAGAGCAGAGACAGTATAAAATGGTAATTAAAACTACATATTGCAACTAATCTTTTCTTGCTTTTGTGATCTTCAAGCAATACTATATTCTGAAGAATCTTACAGGTGATATATGAGGGTGAAGCATTGAAAGTGCGGAATATAAAACAGAAATGAATATACATTACAGAAGATCTTAGAAATCTATAAAAACATAACAGATATAAAAAAAATTTTTTTTTTAAATCTTAATAGGGGTTGTGAAAGCTTAGAATAACCCATTTTCATACAGTGGCATTTCATTTCATACCATTTGTCAGGATGACTGATGCACAATGATTTCTAAAGTGAAAGTTTTAAATTTTGAATTATTATATAATAAACATCTTTTAGATATTCAAAAATCTTAAATTTAGCTTAAGGAATTTTCAATTATGAGCAATGAGGACAAATGAAATGTCAATATATGTGAAGATAAAATTGATGAAATGAAACATTAACATATGAAAATAAGTTTCTTTTACACTTGCTCCAATGTAACTATGATAGACTAAAAGTTCATGCAATGACATCATATCTACTGTGACTGACTTTTTTTACCAATGGGATCTAAGCAATGCAACATTGACGGAAGTAGTGCGTAGACCACAACAGGCACTATGTTGAAAAATGAACCTCTTTTGGTAACATTCCACAAGAGTATCTTGGTCAGCCTATGAACTTTTCAGCTGACCTTATATATATATATATATATATATATATATATATATATATGTCATTGGTAAAAAAAAAAGTCAGTTACAGTAGATATGATGTCATGGCATGAACTTTTAGTCCATCATAGTTATATTGGAGTAAATGCAAAGGAAACCTATTTTCATATGTTAATGTTTCATTTTATCAATTTTATCTTCATATATATATATATATATATATACACACACACACACACACACAATTGGGACCAATTTTCTATAATCACAGAAACATGAATGGACTCAATAAAATGGAATCTGTTTTATTTATGTAATTTTCAAGGATAAATAACAAATTAATCATTTGAATTTTTAAAATTCTTTTAAAACTTAATAAATGTCTTTGTGATTTTGTTAAAAATTTCAATAAATAAACATATGAACATAATGTAGTTATTTTCTTAAAATTTGTTTTTGCAAATATTTGTTCTTATTTTTCCTTTAAAGACATGAATGAAAAAAATAAGAACAAAAGTGTTTACATCAAAATAGAAAGAAAAAAAAAAAGGTAGGTCATCAATTTTCCAAGAAAAATGTTGGATTGTTTATTTTTAAAACTTTAAAAACTTTTTTTCTAAGAATGAAGTCAGAGACCATAACTGACACGGAAATATGAGGATAGACAAAGAGTGTTGATGTAGAAATAGTAAGTGTGTGTGTGGGGGGGGGGGGTATATGAAAGTCAAAGTAATAAGTTTAACAAATAGTGAAACATACTAAAAGTTGGCTGTGGAGGAAAAGAATGGAGACTTGAACTAATGAATTGTCCTTTTTAAAAAATTTCTTTTGTCAAATTTTACAATGAAAGAAAATTGCTATCATGATGTCTAGTAGAGGCTCATCAACCAAATAATTTAAATATAAAGGAAAATTTTTTTTTTCAAATGAAACAAAATACACAACTAATTGGCAAGAAAGTTAAATCTCGTCAATATACTGAATCTCTTATGAACTGAGCCTAAAAGAGAGGAAAAAAAAAAGACTCCATTATGTAAAATATGTGCAAAAGTTCGGATAAAACAATTTCCAGATAATTTTCATGCAGAAGAAATGTGTTATTTCGTAAATTCCATCTCCATTGTTGGTTGGTTAGTTTGGTTGAGTTTTATGGCATATCAACCTTTGTAGGTTGTTTAACGTCAAATCCATTTTTATGCAAATAATCAGTTCTATTTCAACAATTCAGTTTAGTATGAGTACACAGTTTAATTGTCAAAAACATTTCTATTTCAACCTATTCAGTTTATTCAAACAATTCTAATTCTGCTAATTTTTTTTTACATACAGTTAAATATCAAAACAGTTCTATATTAAACAATTCAGTTTAGTGTAAGTACAGTTTCAATGTCAAAAACAGTTCCATTTCAAACAATTCAGTTTAGCATAAGCACACAGAGTGGACCTGGGAGTAATGACAACAAAGGGGTACTCCACATTCCCCAAAGCCCCAGCATCACTGGAACCTCACCATCAGATTGTTATTGTCATATCCAGGACACTCATTGGGAGGAGTCTTACCCCTCTGCAGAGGTGCAATCGGTGTATTCTACAGCCCCAACCGACTGGGCAATACCCAGAGTTAAATGTTAAAACAGTTTTACTTCAGATAATTCAGTTTAGCATAAGTACACAGTTTAGATGGAAAACAGTTCTCTTTCGAGCAATTCAATTTAGCATAAGTATGCAGTTCAAATGTCAAAACAGTTCTATTTTAAACAATTTTTAAATGCAAAAAACAGTAAAGTCAAGAAACCACGGTTTAGTTCTATTTAACCCATAGATAGGACCTTTATCAGGTGCTACCACTCCAGGCCAGAGTGGACCAGGGAGTGATGGCAATGAAGTGGTACTCTGCATTCCCCAAAGCTCCAATATTACTGGAACCTCACCATCAGATTGCTTAGTGTCATATCCAGGACGCTCATTTGGGGGGGGGGTCTTAACCGTCTGCAGAGAAGCAGTCAGTGTATTCTACGGCCCCAACCGACTGGGCAACATCTCCATTGTGTTCACATTTTTAGGTTTGACACAAAGACCATATCAAATCTAAAACCTATTTGACAAAAAACTCTTCCCAACTGAAACACAAAATTGAAAAAAAATGAGATCATTCATATTAAAGTATTGCAAGGAAAGTGGTGATATTCCAAGTGTATATTGTTTTAAGCAACTTTATTTGCCAAAACTGTTTGCTCCTCACTTTGCTACCCTGAAAACTGACTTGTTAATCGATCTATCAGGATTATAGCAGACAAAACAACTATTATGGTTACAGCATTTTGAAGAATGTAATTGTAAGCATTCATGGAGAGTCATTTCTTATTGATATGCTGTCAGTCATGTATCTAAACCATAATTCGTACTTATATTTTATTCGAGGAGGATATTATGGCATCTGTAACAGATTTGGCAGCCAATTGTGAAATGTCTCATAGGGAACTTTTATCAAATGTGTGTGTGTCAACAGTTAGCATGTGTTGTGCTTAGTGCACATTTTAAATCTGGTTAGTGAAGTATTTCCACACTGGCCAGCATTTGATCTGTTCATTATTTTCATAAAGTCATCCTTTTTTTTAAAAGCCTAGTGGAAAACAATACCTAAAATGGCTTTGAATGCTCCTTGCCTAAAGAACAAAGGACACTGTCTCCTGTGCTGGTGGCAACCAGATGAAATTCTTGGTTTAATGTAGCCAAATATCACTCATCTTAGAAACAGTTTTATGAAGGATTCTTTAAGCAAGACAAGAGTCATGGCTTTGTAGCAGATTAGATTCTAGAATTAGATTCTAAAATGCATCCTATCATAATTTGAACCTGAATCTGCATTTTATAAACGATAACTAAGTAAAGTTGGCAACCGTAGTCAAGGGTGACCTGAAGGCTCCCTTTTCGATAGCTACTACACAGAGGTGTAGGGGAGGGCGACACTCCTTTCCCTGGATTGCTCCGTACCTTATAGTGCTAAGTGTTAAGCAAGGAGGCATCAAGTACCATTTTTGAGTCTTTGGTATGACTCGACCAGGGATTGAACTCTGGTCTCCCAGACCATTGGTGAACACTCTATTTAATAGACCAACTACACCCTTTTAATAACAACTTTGGTAAGCTTACAGGAAACTAAGTTTCCAATTTTATGAGTGGTATATAACATGATGGAGAGTATATAACAGTATTTATATACTGGTAAATCAAAATCAATATTTGTCCAAGAAAATGACTGTCCTCTGTTTGAACTAAAAACAGAGGGAGAAAGAGTCATTTCAAATTTCCATGATTTTTTTCAACACAAACTTTTTGAAACTGAATAAATACCTCGGTGCCTACCCAGTATATAACTTTTACAAGACAATTTGACTGTTAGATCCGAGATGGCTACTCTGTATCAGCCATGGTATTGGTGGTTTTTCAGCCATTAAAGACTTGCAAGATAATTCTCCAGACCTTCTTGAAGAATTCCAAATTGATGTGAATTACCACTATGATTCACTAAATTCTGTCAATATCCCAACTTTTTGAAATAGAAATAAAAGCCTATTTCCTATTCTGGAACAGATTGTCAATAAGGTCGCAAATGGTTGACTGTTACTAACATATAAATGCTGAATATTCATTTTCTCAGTATAAACATTCTACTTAATAACCAACATGAAACTCTTACCCCAAGAGAATACCAAGCAGCTTACAATGTTGTATTACAATGGAGATTTAGAGAAGAGGTTTGAAGATTGCTAATTTCAATTTGCAGAATATCCAGTCTTTTAACACATTTGAGCAACATTGATATTTCAACTTGGAAATAAGTTGTTTCATTTAACACAATTTGAATTAATATAGTTAATCTGTTTTTAACTATTTTTTTACAATGATTCAATAGTTTAATTCTTGTTTTGTCAAATTTTAGTCAAAATTTTCTACTTATTCAAAAATTTATTATTTAGATTGAAGTTATTTGCTTTTGATTTTTAAATTTGTAATTTTTATGTTGATTTTAATTTTGTGAATCAATAATTATAAACCAATTGAATTAGAGTCCTTTTACTTTGATAAAAAAGAATTATTTTTCAGATGCTTAACAATCTGAATATTTGTTCTTAAAGAATTTCTGATTAATAAATTCTACGAGAAAGATAATTATGCACTTCAACCTTCCATTATTTTATTGTCTAGTCTGGTCACATTTTTTTTTTTTTTTTACATATAATTTGTTTCTTGATGTGGATTTTAAATTAAAAAAAAAAGATTTTTGCAGAAGACATCTATTACTTTTATAAAACTATTTCCAGTATTAATCATTATGGCATATTTTATTGCAATTTTTTTAAAAAATACAATGAAAAACAAAAATGAAAAAAAAAAATCAGTATTTCCCAAAAGTGAAAATGAGAGAATTGGAATTTACCAAAAGTGGAAACAAAGAAAATTTGAAATAGAAAATCAAAGAGACTTAAACATATATGATAATTAAATCAGATAATATGGTTTGCCATACTTATAAATAAAAAGTGCTCAATATCAATGATAGAGTATATATATATATAAAGTTAGGATTGTATAGATAATGGTGACAGGCAACAGTCAGTTTCTCTATATTTATGCAATGCTATATAAATAAGGATAATTTGCCAAATTGTTCTGATATATGCATATTACTTTTATAATTCACAAAATATTTGTCTGTATATGGTTTTACCATTTTTGGAATGATTTCAACCAAACTTTCAGGATGTTAGCATGAAAAACTTTTAGATAATATTCAGCTAAGATTATTTCATTTTTATTTTTTCTCCTCAAAAAGAACTGATTTCTTGTGCCAATAAAACATTAAGTAAGCATGATTGCACAATTATTTTCAATGAGGTTATCTAAAATGTTTGATATTTTAAGAACATGGAAGTAAGTTTCAAAAATATAAGAGAGCAACAATTTAACAGAGATAACAAGAAAAAGATGATTTATTTATTCAGTGACCTGTTATATTTTTAAGTATCTTTTTTTTATATTTACATTTAAATAGTAAGTATTTAAAAAATATGTAACTTACATAAACTTAAATTTTTTGACAAATTTCCTTTTTTTACAAATCAGATTTTATAATTATTATTATACTCTTTGCAAGTTTTTCCCCAAGTCTCCAGAACTCTCCTCAGTATTCTGGTTGATCTCAACAATGCTGTAGTTTGCATAGCCTTGATTCGTCCTGTGATTTCTAACTCTACCAGTCCCCATTCAAACTGCACCAATTACAATTGGTATTACCATCATTCATGGTTCCTAACTTTCTTAGTTCCCTGACAAGATTTAGGTACTTGTCTCTCTTTTTGTTTTCTTTGATTTTTACTTTGTGGTATTTTACTTTTATACATTACGATTACATACCTACCTCCAGTATTTCCTCTTAATTAAATTTTTTAGAAGATATTTTGTTTTTTAACAATGCCAAAATCCTGTGGGATAATTTCTAATAATTACTTTGTATTGTAAAATCATTATAAACGTAAATGTGATCAATATCATACAATGTAATTATTAGAAATTATCCCAACGGATTTTGACATATTGTTAAAATGAAATATTTAAAAAAAACTCATAAGAAACAACTATACTAAATGTAACTATCAAACATACAATGAACATGATTCCCTAACCTTTAAGCCTAAAATAACCCTGTGACATGCCATAAAAATCAATCAATCTTTAAAACAATCTAAGAACTGGAAATATTTCTATTTGATGTTTAATTTCAGATGTTAAAACAACATGAAGCTTTGGAATTTTGCATAAATTTTAAATTTTAAAACAAAGAATCTTACATAATTTGAAGAATAAATGCAGAAATATTTTTCTACCAAGTTAAAGATAGTTCAGGTAATATGAACTAAGATTTTTAAAAAGATTTAATAAAAAATTGTAATACCTTCACATTTGTTATTTTATTTTGGGGAGATTTGCTGATAAAATTAAACCTTGACTTCAAAATAGTCCAACTCTATACTGATTAATGAAAATTTCTTTTTCTTTATAATTTAAGACTATTCTCTTCCACATCAACCTTTGTGGGTTATTTAATGTCAAAGTAATCTTTATAGAAAGACAGTAGTGGTGTTATTTAATGCATAGCTGGGAGATAAGAGTTGAGACCTTTCGCATGGTTATCAATTCAAAAGTGGATGTAATAGCATGACTGGAGTTTGAACTCACTCACTACAATGTCACAGTCTAATACGTTAGCCACTACACCACAGGGATTATCTCTTAGAAGTTTTATGTCTTTTGTAAATTAAAATTTATTCCAAATTAATTCTTACAAATGTTAATTGTAATAAAAGATAAATCCACATAAAGAAAGACTAATTTTTAACTTTTATATGATGAATATCTTATGAGGTTATTTGGTCTATAAAATTTTTGGAAGAGACTAGTTAAGAAATATTTCTTTTATGAAAACAACTTTAAGGAATTTTTTTGTTTTGGTTGGAATTATTCATCCTAAATCCAAATCAAATCCATCTTAAAACCTTTATACTGCTAGTGTTAATAATTCCCATCATTTGCTTGTGTGTTTGTCACCTACAAACTCTGAGGGCCAATCTTGGTGAAACTTGGCATATGAACTCCTTTCAGCTCAAGGAGTGTTTTAATGGTATTTGCTGGGGAAGGTAGCGGCATTGGATATTACAGCTTTAGATTGATCAGGAAGATCTAATTTATCCAGAAAGAAATTAAATTACCATCACTCACTGGGACAATAGGACTTTTTGGATGAAAATTAATAAGACAAGGCATACTTGAAGAGAAAACAAATAGAATGTATTTATGAAAATACACCCTCTTAGGACCCCTCTTTTATTCCAGCATCTCTTTCATTTTCCAAACCAAATCCACTTTTGGACCACCATCAGCTGCTTTATCATATTCTTCTTGATCTCATCCACACCATTTCAACACCAATTTTGGATACAGGAACAGACAAATGCTCAGACTATAGAAAGGCTAATATAACTGAGGGATGCTATGTTTTCTGAAAAATAATCTGCATACAAAATAATGGTTTGGTTTAGTTTGATAGCACATCAACCATTGTAGGTCATTTAATGCCAAATCCTTTTTATACATATATTAAATATATGATTTCTAAACATTTTGAAGATAACATTTTTTAAGCAAGTCTGAGTTCGCCCTTTCAGCACAGTTAAATGGTTTCACTTAATTTCAAACAATTCAGTTTAGCATAAGTACAGTCTTTTGTTTAGACAGTCATTGGTTTAAATATAGTTTTTTGTTTACACATATTTAAATGGTCAAACAGTTCTATTTCAAACAATTCAGTTTAGCATAAGTACAGTTTTTTGTTTACACGCAGTTAAATGTAAAAACAATTTCAAACAATTCCCTTTAGTGTAATTAAACAGTTTATTTGATCCATAGATAGAATCCAATCAGGTGCAATCACTCTGGGTCAGAGTGGACCTGGGAGTGATGACAACAAAGGGGTACTCCGCATTCCCCAAAACTCCAGTATTACTGAAGCCTCAACCATCAGATTGTTTAATGTCGTATCTTGAACACTCGTTGATGGTGTCTTACTCCTCTGCAAAGATGCAGTCAGTGTATTCTGCCAGCTGGCCATGCAAAATAAGAAATCTATTTGCTTAGTCACAGAAACTTTGATAGCCACACAGTCCACAATCTCACTCAATAGAATCTTACAACTGAATGTATAACTTCATGGTTGAGTTTGTGTTCATGCATGTACATCTCCAAATAGTTGCAAGGTTACACAAGTAATTCTCAAGTTATTCAAAATTATTGGATATATTCTGGACAGACTTTATAGGTTGGAGGATTCTGTATGTGTGACAGAGGGAGAGTGTGGGATAAAACAATAAGAAATATATATATATATATATATATATATATGCAGGTATACAAAATCATGCTTCAGTGAGTATATATGCATGTGCCAATGTGTTTTATATATATATATATATATATATATTTAAATCTCATCCATTTCTTAAAGGTAAGTTCATATTTGTTTGTTTGGTGTTTAGTATTTCCATACAGGAAGCATTACAAATTATCTGAACTGTTGTTAAGTTCACTATGGTTCAGTTGAGTACAAAAATAACAAAGCCTTTATTTTTAAACAATACATTTTTTTTTTAGAGAACCACTTGATGCTTTGCTCCTCTTATATCTTCCTGACTGCACAGATGTCTCTTTTCCTCACTCAATATATATATATATGTATATCTCTAATGAAAGAAAATAGTTTCACTCTAAAAAAGGTAGAAAGCAGACAATATCTAACAGAAACTAATATGGTCACATACAATACAGACAATCTAGTGCTTCTTGCAAATAGAGCTACCCAAGCTGAATCTCTGCTGCATAGCCTTGAGCAGACAGCAAGAGGCATTGGTGTGAACTCAAATTAAAAAAAAACAGTTCATATATTTTAAACATGATGGAGCCATCTCTGCATTAAATGGTAAGCCTCTGTAACTAGTGAACCCAATCACATACCTTGGTAGTAATATCTCATCTACTAAAAGTGATGCCAACTTATACAAGGGAAAGGCTTGGACTTCTATTGACAGATTATCAATCACATGGAAATCTGATCTCTCTAAGAAAATAAAATATGAATTCTTCCAAGCTATGGAAGTTTCCATTCTACTGCATGGTTGCACTACTATGACTGCACTGAAACGATTTGAGAAAAAGCTATATGGGAACTATATAGTGAGATGCTGTGCGCTGTCTTGAACAAATCCTAGAAGCAGTACCCTGTAAAAGAGCAGTTGTATGGCAAAGTACCTCCCATTTCATAAACCATTCAAGTAAGATGAACAAGACATGTTGGATACTGCTGGAGAAGTAGAAAGTAATTCATTAGTAACCTTATGGCCTCCTATACGTAAACAAGTCAGTATTAGCTAACCAGCAAGGACTTATATAATTATATATATGTATCAATCCTTTTCAGACACTGGATGCCATCTAAAGGATTTACCAAGAGCAATAGCTGATAGGAACAAATTCTGAGAGAAAGTCAAGGGAATCCATGCTATCAATGTGACTAAAAGACAACGATGATGAATACTGAAATTTGATTGTAATCTTAATTATGTTTTCAATGTTCCATCGGATATTTTTTGCCAATAATTTTTGCTTACATACAGTTATATGGTTTCAAGTATTCCTAGCTAATACAAATAATATACACAGTTATATGGTTTCAAGTTTTCCTATCTATTACTGATAATTTACACACAGTTATATGGTTTCAAGTATTCCTAGCTAATACAAATAATTTACACACAGTTATATGGTTTCAAGTACTCCTAGCTAAAACAAATAATTTGCACACAGATGGTATCAAGTATTCCTATCTATTAATGATAATACATATAATTATGTTTTGAAATAACTCTTCTGATTTAATGATAATCATTTGTTTGCACACAATTATATAGTTTCAAGTATTCCTATCTAGCACAAATAATTTGAAAGCAATTATATTGCTTGAAGTAACAAATAATAATAATAATAATAATCCTTAGAAAACAAATATAGTTTCAAGTAATCAAGTAGTTCTATCTAATACAAATAATTTTCTAACAGATCTATTTGACCCATAAATTGGATCCTAACAGGTTTTACCACTCCTGGTAAGAGTGGACAAGGGAGTAATGGCAATGAAGGGGTGACACCATACTCCTAAGAATTGGAACCTCAACTCTTGATGCAGTTTTGTGTCATACCCAGGACCCACCATCCTTTTTTGCGGGGTAGGGGGATCTTACTCCTCTGTAGCTGATTCAGTCAGTATATTGCAAGGCCCCACCCATAGGGCAACTGATTAATGATATAATTATAGGATATAGTTTTGTTTGGTTATTGTTTAATGGCATATCAACTCTCATAGGTTATTTAATGGCAATTTTTTTTTTAAATATATATATATATGATTTGTAAGTGAATAGTTTTTAGGTAAATATTTTTGTCATTAAATGAATTGTTAAAACACGAAACAAAAGTAGATAACTTGCTTTACATACATATGCTTTATAGATAGTCTTGTTTCATAGACATATCTCAACTTTTTTTTTTTTTAAATATGCACTAATTTGAGGTTTGCAATTAAGTTATCAATTTCAATATCAGTACATTCTATATTCTCAGATCTATTTAGGATTTTTGGTTTTATTAGTGCTTTGACCCTTGGGAGTTTGTTTTTATTTGTTTGTCTTGTTTGATAATTACTTTCTCAATAAGTTTTTTTTTTGGGGGGGGGTCTTGACGTTCAGGGGTCTCTGGATTGAAATGAGGTGTATGATATTTTCAGTCATTTTTGTTCAGTTGGGATTTATTTGAATTGATGGAAAGTTCAAGTTTGGTTGGGATAATTAGAATTTGTTTTGCATTAGAGTTTGGTTCAGGATTTATTTTAGGAATTGGTGGCCAATGATCTCGGGGATTTTTCCCTCAGGGCATTTATTTTAGGTAGAGATTTAGAGTTTTCTGTAGATATTTTTGAGGCAGAATTATATTTCATCAGGAGGTGGCTGGTATTGCTTGGTTAAGACTTGTTTAAGGAATAAAAGGATGACCAGGTCAAGCAGAAATAATACAAGAAATAGATAAATAAAGTCCTGTAGCAGCCATCCTTTGAAGTTCATGCTAGACCAACTGAAGGATTTTCAATAAGGAGATATCTCTCATACGAGTGTACATTTGAGGAAAGAAAAGTATATCCGACTATCAACCCAGAGAGACAGAAAGTTTTCTTCTCATAAATCAAAGAGTCTAGTTGGTATCAGAAGCGAGTCTTGAGAAATATCAAATTGTCTCTCTCTCTCTTTCTCTCTCTTTTAAATTATTGATGCACAAATAAGAGAAGTAAAACTTAAATTCCTTGCATTGGTATCAGTTAGTATTAACATTACATAAGAAATATCTTGCATCCAGAAAGAAGTCAGAGACCTGATTTCTTCTCAGGGAACCAAAGAATAAACAAAAATTCGACCGTCTTGGGCAGAAAAGATTAATAAAGAGATAAGCTGTGTCTTGTATATCACACTCGCCATTCTACAAAAAATGCTTATCCAACAAAATAGTTCAAAGCAGCTATCACACACTCCTTTGTCCACTAAGCACACAGCTTTTTTTATTTTTTATCCCTGCTGCAACTACAGTATATAAAATAGTACAATAAATAAGATATATAATTAATTTCAGTGCAGCTACAGTACAGTAATATTATGGGTGTTTGTGGAAGTTCTTTTTGAAATTTAGCTAAGTATAGTTGTTTTATGTCTTCTTAAAAATTTGGTCAATCATTTGGTCCTAGTTATTCTAGGCTTTTGATGAGAGCTCTGTATTTATCCGGTTGATTGTTTTTGTTACTGACTGAACTCACCCTTTGCGCTGTATTGAAGTAGGTGATCTTTCATATAGGATTCCATAATTTTCCTTTTTTCTAGAAATGTTATATTTCTTCTATTTTACTTCCATGATTCCTGTCTCTCTTTTGTTTATACTGCAAGCTCTTGGAAAGACAGAGTAGTTCTCTTGGCATTAGGTTTTGTTGGGATAATCTTCCTCCGTATGGTCTGGGTCTTTGTGACCACATTCTCTGCAGCTCTCCTTGAAGTATTCATATTTTTAACATTCAAAGCTCCTTAAGGGTGTGGGAATATAGTCTTATTTCTTCAAGGTAGTATCCAATCTATATTTCCTTGGGAATTACAGATTTGTTAAATGTCAAAACATATATGTGAGCTTGTATTTCTTCACTATCTCTTCCAATGCTTATCCTTTTTTAATCTGTGATCTCTTACTTTTCTGAGGCTGTTTTGCATTTCCTCTGGTGTAGCTAAGGATAACTCAATGTTTCTGATAACTCCCTTTGAGGTTATGTCTTTCATGTGGGCCAAATTTGCACAACAAATTGTTGATGGTTTTCATTTTTATTAGGGTTTTTGGCATGTTTCTTGTTATCTACTTATACAAGTAGATTGTTATATTGGGTGTTTGTTGGTCATAAGAGTAATTTCTAGAATACAGCCAGGACTTAATTATAATTATATAGGTACTAGAACTATAGGTACATGACCAGTTGATTGATCAGACTCGGCCCCACCAAACACCAGTCTAGTTCAAGTAAGGGCTGAAGTGGAGTGTTGCAGGTCACATGACTACTTAGTATCTGGGTCATTTGGATTTCCAGTCAACAAGTGACCCCATTGGAGAGGTATTCCCCAGCAGAAATGCAGTCAGTATATTCTACAACCCCAGCTGACAGAGCAGACAATTATATAGTTTCTAGTAACAAATAATAATCCTTAGTTAACAATTGTAACTTCAAGTAACTATTCCTAATACAAATAATTTGCATATACTTATATAGCATCAATCACTCCTATTTAATACTAATATTCTATATGCTATTTTATGGTTTGGTTTGGTTTGTTTTCTTTTATGGCATATCAACCTTTGTAGGTTATTTAACACCAAATCCATTTTTATGTAAATAATCTGTTCTAATGAAAACAGTTCAGTTTAGCATAAGTACAGTTTAATTGTCAAAAACATTTCCATTTCAAACTATTCAAGCATTTATATGTAATAATTCAGTTAAGTGTAAATACAGTTTGAATGTCGAAAAACAGTTCTATTTGAAATAATTCAGTTAAGCATAAGCGCGCAGTTTAAATGTAAGTACGGTTTAATTGTCAAAAACATTTCTATTTCAAGCAATTTAGTTTACTCAATTAATTTTAGCATAAGTATGCCGTTAGTTCTATTTAACCCATAGATAGGGCCCTATCAGGTGCTACCAATCCGGGCCAGAGTGGACCTGGGAGCGATGGCAATGAAGGGGTACTCCGCATTCCCCAAAGCTCCAGCACTGCTGGAACCTCACCATCAGATTGTTTAGTGTCATATCCAGGACACTCGTTGGGCGGGGGGGGTATTACCCCTTTGCAGAGGTGCAGTCAGTGTATTCTACAGCCCTAGCTGACTTGGCAATACACAGATTTAAATGTCAGACAGTTTTATTTCAGATAATCCAGTTCAGCAAAAGTACACAGTTTAGACATCAAAAACAGTTCTATTTCGAGCAATTCAGTTCAGCACTAGTACGCAGTTCCAATGTTAAAACAGTTCTATTTTAAACAATTCAGTTTAGCATAAATACGCAGTTTAAATGCAACAATCAGTATAGTGAAAGAAGCATGGTTTTGTTCTATTTAACCCATAGATAGGACCCTTATCAGGTGCTACCACTCCGGACCAGAGTGGACCTGGGAGCGATGGCAATAAAGGGGTACTCTGCATTCCCCAAAGCTCCAGCATTGCTAGAACCTCACCATCAGATTGTTTAGTGTCATATCCAGGACACTCGTTGGGGGCGGGGTCTTACCCCTCTGCAGAGAAGCAGTCGGTGTATTCTACAGCCCCAGCCGACTGGGCAAGCTATTTTATGGTTTCAAGTAATTATTTCTATCTAATAATAATCTTTTGCTTGCACACAGTTATCTTTTCAACAAACTAATAATAATAATAATAATCCTTAGCAAGCAATTGTAACTTCAAGTAACTATTCTTAATACAAATAATTTACAGACAGTTAAACATTTTCAATGTTTCCAAGCCAACATTAATAATAATTTGCTGGTACAAATGGTTCCACATATTTCTATCCAATATTGATACTTTTCAAACAGATTTATTTAACCCAGAGTTGGAACCCTAATTCGGGGTCGGGGGTGAATCCGGGAGTAAGGGCAATGAAGAGATATTCTGTAGAGCTCCAAAACTTGAGAGCCTCAAAACCAGATGCAGTTTAGTGTCATACTCAGAACACCCCCACTTTTTATTTTTTATTGGTGGAGGAGGGTGTCTTAATCCTTTGCAGAGGATACTGTCAACATATTGTAAACCCTGTTGTCAAGGTTATATATATATACACACACACCAATAAATGTATATATTTCAATATACATGAAGATGTATGCAAATTTTTCTACAATAATATATAAATATACATGATTTCCTACTCATAAGTATTTAAACAAAGAGATAATTGCATGTTTTTGAGAGTTAAAAATGCAAGAACCAACTCATTGCAATTAACATAAGTTCTGCATGTAGTCATATTTTTTTAATGACAATTTTGAATATAAATATTTCAATCATCCATCCTAGATGCATCAAGGTAGGTCCTCAGTGATGCACTGTCTTCATCACCGATTTCGGGTTTTTTTCATCCTATCGGCTCCGACAGCAACCCCGGCATGACTCTGGAGGAGCCAAGCCGCCTCCTTAATCGCGACGTGCTATGCTCGTGCCTCTACCAAAGCAATAAAATAATAAGGCCAGACTTCGGTCGTTCTTATAGATATCTGTCCTTCAGTAACAGCCAATGAAAAACAGGGCATTTCACACTCCTCTACTATATAATACCATCTTTACCTCGTCCAGTTTCAGCTGACTACTTCTGGATTCGGTACCAAGGTAAGATGGTATTTTTAATACTCATCCACGTCCTTGAATTACACTTTAACAAGACTTACACATATCCCCCCCCAAATCTATCCTATACTAATACTTCCAAACTAACATGAAATAAGCCCCTACTCTAACTATTCAGTCAGTCTTTAACTCTTACCTTATACCCTTATTCGAAACCAGAAAAAAAAAAAAAAAAAGGAAAAACTTCCATTTATTTGGCTCACGAAATCATTTGCTACAGATTAACTCATATTTATTTGCCTAGATCTCCCTCCCCGTTTGTTAATAATCTATACTCATATTACCAATCTAATGCATATTTCTCAAAAAACAACAAAAAAAACAAAAACAAAAAACAAACACGCTACTTTACAAACTTATTACTACTACAAACCTATCTCCTACTCTCCCCTTCCTCCCATAAACTATTTGCACTTAGGTTTCAATCAATTAACTAAAACTATGAGTGGGCGCTGGCAAATAAACTTATTAAAAACTATAAATTAGTAGCGGACCATAACCAGCATATGAGGACAAAAAAAACAAAAAAACGGATAATTAAATATCCATCCGCCCCCTCGCAAACGCCAATGATTCTCAACCCCTCCCCTCCTAACTTAATATTATCTCAATATACCCTTATAATGTGTAATATGTCTCCTAATCTTAATTCTTAGGCTCCTTCATCGTCCTCTTTATTTCTTCCATGGCTCTGATCTCTTAAGCCAAATCCACTTTGACGCCTTCAGAACTGCATTGGTAATGTTCTTCAGCACCCTCACTCTAGCTGTCCCGACTATACCTATTTTTGCTAGGGCTCTGCCCAAAGACTGTCCAGCAAAGCCCCTACAACCAACTTCTATGGGGGTCATGATATATCTTCCATGACTTTTGTTGACATTGTTTGACTAGTTCTTGGTATTTGGACCTCTTCCTCTCATTAGCGAGAGTAATATATTCCTGCCATGACACAGTTCCCAAATCATGCACTGCTTTGTGTTATCAGAGTGCAATATCAGATCCGGTCTTAGTGATGTTACAGCTGTGTGTCTAGGGAACTTCAGTTGAGTCTCCAGATCCACTATCAACTGCCAATCGTCCGTGGAAGATAACATGTTTGTTATCTCTCTCCTCTTTCTCTGTATCTTCTCTCCTGCTTTTACAAAGTTGATCTGCTTCAATTTCTTTCCTGGTTGATGATTACTAGCCCTCATAGCTTTAGTCACCTCATTCACAATTACCTTGAGTGCTTGATCATGACGCCAACGGTACCGTCCATCACACAAAGCTTTTAGGCAACTACTAAGGATATGTTATAAAGATCCTTTCCTAGCACATAGTTGACAATTGGGGGTCCCTCTCTTCCCTCATATGTGCAGGTTCATTGGGCTCGGTAACACATCCTACACTGATTTAATGAGAAATCAAATCTCGCTAAAGTCCGGCCGCCAGCAATCTAACCATGTAATCCTTTTTTTCTCTACATCCTCCCACCTTGTCCAGGCTCCTTGCTGACTCAGACCGACCATTTTACAGTAACGCACTTCTTCTACGCACTGTTGGTAAGCATAGAGGGGAAAAACCCCAATCCCGCTCTGTCTTTAGCTATCAACCCTTAGATAGCTTTATGCCTAAGCCTCTTCTCTGCCACTGGCAACTCTCTCTTCGCACTCCACTTCCTGCCAGATCTTATCTGAATTCCTGCTGCCGCCACCTTTGGATCTTCAGACTCTGTATACTGCAGCAGTGCTCTTGTTTTCATGATTTTGAATTCTTCCACGAGACTGCGGCAAGGGAGGTGCAACGCGTTGCTGTTCCCGTAGAGAGCTGCACCACTTAAGCATCTCGGCAAGCCCAGCCACCTTCTCAACTGATTACTAATTGCTCTTTCTAACAATTCCATAGTGGTAATCAGAATATCATAGACGAGCAATGGCCACAATATCCGGGGCAAAACTGCATGCTGGAATAACCATGCCTTAAATCGACCAGGCAATCCAGATTTGTCGATCTTCGTTAGCCACTCCTCAAGATCTTTTATAGTCTTCTGACTACTGTTGAAAGTCTTGCCCAAGCTCTTAATAGGCTTTTCGCTCAGAGTAGGAATTGTTTCTCCTGCGACTGTAAATCGGACTTTCTCCATGACCTTGCCTTTCTTTTAATACTAGTGACCTGGATTTTGCTGGCTTGAAATACATTCTAGCCAAGCTATATTCCTCTCGAGACTCTTTAAGAGCCATCTACTTCCCATGACAGATGTCGTCGTCACAGTTAAATCATCCATGTAAGCCCTTATTGGTGACTAGTGAACTCCTGATCTAGACAAAGGGCCTTGGCATTCTACCTTTGCCGCCTTTATAAGCATGTTCATGGTCAATGAGAATAGGACGGCAGACATAGTACACCCTGTAATGATACCCTTTTCCAGGGTCTGCCACTCTGATGTTACTGTACTTTAACATGCTCTCAGCTGGAAATTCTTATAATAGTCTGCAATGAGATCGCATACTGATGGCGGTATGTGATGTCTCTTTAGGGCTTCTTCCACCAGTTTGTGTGGCATGAACCCGTAGGCGTTAGCGAGATCCAACCATAATACAGCCAAGTCCCCTTTGCTTTCCTTTGCCTCTCTCAGGAGCTGTGTCAGGACTCCTGTATGTTCAAGGCAACCTGGCATACCAGCGACCCCGCCCTTCTGGACTGATGTATCAATGTAGCCATTACCTAGAATGAAATCTGACAAGCGCCTTGACAATAAACCGAAAAAGATCTTACTTTCAGTGTTTAAAAAGGAAATACTATATATCTGGAAAATATTTTTAAGAACTAAATTGTTAAATGAAAAATTTGTCTTTTATTCTAAAATCTTGTATAGAATTAATCAATACCCATGACCATCCCTTATGAATAGAAGGTACAAATGAAAAGTATTTGAATAAGCAGAAAATCTTTCTTCTTTTTTTTTTGCTTAAGATTGAACTCGCCATTAAGAATCAGGAAGGAGATATAAATTAACTATTTTGGAAACTTTCCATACTTTAGTAAGAGTTTCATCTTCCAGATTTCAATATGAGCTCCATCTTTCAGTCTACTAGATTGATTTTTTAAAAATTTCATCAGGAAATTAAAAAAAGGCCCCCACACACACACACACAATATCTAACGATTTAACCCAATTAACAAACTATTTCAAGATATTTAGTATTCAAAACCACAAAAATGATTTCAGCTGATTGCAATAAAATTTCATTCACCTAGTTCCTGATTTTAAGTCTACAAACCAAGCAATTAGAAGCAAATTTTCTTTTTGTTCAAATACTTATGACCAGTAGTGTATTTACATATATACCTCTACATATACTTATTTAAGTTTATTTTGTTCAAAGCCATCAGACAAATTGCAAAGGTCTTAAAGTCGGTCGATTTACTTTGAGACAATCAATATTTGATTACCAAACAATAAAAATGTTATTTTTACTATCATTTATATATTTTATTGTTATCATCCTTTTCCAAATCATCCTCAAAACATTTTGACATAAAATGACTAACAAAAAGAAAAATATAGAAAAGAAAAGAAGGAAAATAATTGTATTGTCTGTTTCGGCTGTTCATATTTGCTATCTCAATCAATTTTCAATCAGGAATTCCCCATGTCTATCTGGTAGTCCTAAAAATCCTCAGTCAGACCAAGAGCTGAAGCCAATGAACATGCAAGTCTACATATTCATTCTTCAGTTTATACTTGGCACATCATTTAAGTTTCTTTAATCCATAATAAAATAAAAAGTCATTACATTTTTGGTTGAGCAAACATTTTTCAGCACACACACACACACACACACACACTCATAAACAGATATACATATTTTGTTTAAACTATAAATGAGTACACCCCCATTAATTTTTACAGAAAGTTTTTCTTCTTCTAAACCAAAGATAGCAAGACTTTGATTTCTACGGGAATATTATACAATCAAAACTGATATAATTAGACATTACCTATTACTGAAGTCCACAACATTGAAACTCTATAACCAAAAACAAAATGGGATATATATATACATATATCTTATATTTTTCTTTATTTGAAGATGCAGATCAAACTTTTTAAAAATATAGGGTCCGCTGAAATTATTATAATAAAAAATATAAGTGATTTTTAAAGATTTTTCTTTTATATGGTGTATATATATATATATATATAATAAAAAGAGAAATCCAAATGAGAAAAGTTTGCATAAAAAATGTGCTCATTGCTATTATAGCAGAGCAAATATAAAACCGTAAAATATTCTAATTATGAATACTAAAAATCCATTTCATGAGGTGTACACTATAATTATGAGACAGAAATGTGATAAAAGTAGCAAATCTATCAATCAATATAGGAAATAATATTTTTCTTTTTCCTATTTGTGTGTGTGTGCTTATCCAGAAAAGAAGAGTGATGAAATGTCATCTTTAATGTACAAAATAGTTATATAAGAATGTAATACTTCCATTCACCATCCAGATAAGAACAAGTTTCAGTTATTGTCTTAATTCTATTTATGAACAGTTATGCAGATTGAAAGTTTGATAATATTCATTATCCGATAAAAATCAATAAAATTGTAATTTAGCAAGGAATGAAACAGAATTTTCAGTGGCATTGGACATCTCTCTTTACTGACATGAATGAGGGCAAAACTTTTTGAATGTTTTCTGAGGTGGAAAAATAATAACATGAAAAAGACACAAAATAAAAGGAAACAGTTATGTGATATTTCCATGAAAAAAAAAAACTAACCACTGCACAGAGCGCATTGCACTAAAGAAATCTTCCTTATATAAGCAGAGATTACCACTTAACAAACACAAAATCATTTTCAATCCTTCACAATCAACATTTCTCAAACTCTACATTTTGTAGACTAATTTAGCCACATTTGAGAATTATAAAATAGTAACATTAAGTAATTGTTGGGAAAAAAATGTTATAGAAATAATGAGCCCAGTTCCAGAGAGCCATTCCTTTGAGAAGCACAAACCTCCTCATCTCAACGGGTAAGGTCGAGTTTATTGTCTAAGTGTCTTCTTTAAGGTGAATTCTGATGGGACTATGATAAATTTTTGCCACTGTCCACCTATTATATAAATCAAACCTTCTAGCATAGCTTGCCACTGAAGAGTGCATGGATAAATCTTACGAAAAATTTTACACCATCTATATTTTTCTGTTCTTCAAATTTCTTTATGTTTGAAGCAGCAATTTTCAAGATTTTTTTAAGTCTTTCTCTCTCTCTCTCTCTATATATATATATATATATATATATATATATATAAAGTTTATATACAAATTTATTAGAAACACAAGAAAATCAAAAATCAAACATGATGGAGTAAATAAATTAACAAATCACAAAATCAAAACAACATAACAACATAAATATCTCCACACTATAAACTAGACTGCCCTTCCCAGAATGTCCCATAAAGTAGATCCCCACCCTCATATCAAGCCCCAAGTAACAGCATATAAAGGGATACTCACTATGTTTGAACCAAACCACTTGGTCTGATGAACACATAAAAGGTTGGATTTTATGGCATATCAACCATTGTAGGTTATTTAATGCCAAATCCTCTTTATGCATATATATTAAATATATAGGATTTGTTTTGGTTGGGTTTTATGGCATATCGACCATTGTAGGTTATTTAATGCCAAATCCTCTTTATGCATATATATTAGATATATAGGATTTGTTTGGTTGGGTTTTATGGCATATCAACCATTGTAGGTTATTTAATGCCAAATCCTCTTTATACATATATATTAAATATATAGGATTTGTTTTGGTAGGGTTTTATGGCATTTAGAAAAAAAAAAAAAAAAAACAAATGATAGGGTAGAAACGAATACATAAATGACCATCTTCACCCCTCCCATTTCAAGTAGTAGCCCTACCAAATTTTATCTAAGTATATGAAATGACATGAGACAGTAGATGACAAAGCAAGCTATGAAAGAAGAATACCCATGTTCCACTGCAAGACAAGATTCAAAAGCTGATCCGTATGATATTGTCTTTAAATCTTCTATCATTTAAAATACATGAATGATTTAAAAATTGTATCTTTACTTTGTAAAATCATGGTTGTACACTATCTGTGTCTTAAATGTAAAGGCAATTTTACCGTAAATCCAAATTAATATTTGAACCTGGTCAAAGGCTGGAGAAAAAGCTTGACGGCAACTACAAGAATGCAGTGAGCAATATTGAACAAGTCCTGGAGGCAACACCCTACAAAGCAGCAGCTGTATGGCCACCTACCACTCATCATGAAAACTAACCAAGTTAGATGAACCAGACATGCAGGACACTGCTGGAGAAGTAGGGACGAGCTCATAAGTGATGTACACCTATGGACCCCCTCAAATGGCCGAGCAAAACCAGGGCGACCAGCTTGAACCTACATAGAGCAGCTCTGTGAGGATATGGGGTGCAGCCCTGAGGACCTACCAGATGCGATGAACGATAGGGAGAGGTGGCGAGAGAGGGTTACGGATATCCACGCTGATGGCATGACAAGATGATGATTTATGGCATATCAACCATTGTAGGTTATTTAATGCCAAATCCTCTTTATACATATATATCAAATATATAGGATCTGGTTTGGTTGGGTTTATGGCATATCAACCATTGTAGGTTATTTAATGCCAAATCCTCTTTATGAATATATATCAAATATATAGGATCTGGTTTGGTTGGGTTTTATGGTATATCAACAATTTTAGGTTATTTCATGTTGAATCCTTTTTATACATTTATATTAAATATGATTTGTAAACACATTTTTTAGATAACATTCTTAAATGAGCCGGAGATCTTTTCCCACAGTTAAATGGTTCCAAGTATTTCTATATAACAGTCACAATTCAACATCAGTCATTTGTTTGCACACAGTGTGTTCTATTTGACCTAAAGAGAGGACCCTAATCAAGTGCTGCCACTCTGGGTCAGAGTGGACCTAAGATCAAAGGCAATGAAGGGGTACTCCACATTCCCCAAATCTCCAAGGGTGGAATCTTACAATCAGATGGTTTAATGTCATATCCAAGACACTCGGTAGGGGATGGGTCTTACTCCACTGCAGAGATGCAGTCAGTATATTCTTCAGCATCTATCGCATCAAGAAGAAACTGATAATTACCAAGTACTACGAACTATATCTACTCTATCCAAACTTTATATATATATATATATATATATATATATATATATATATATATATATATATATATGTGGGTGAAAAATGATTTTATATTGAGATTAGCTAGAGATTTGTTTTTCATGTTTAAATTATTGATTTGTCGAGTAAATCACTAGAGTTCTTGATGTGTGAATAAGTAATTATGCTAAAGAGAAGGGGATAATATTTTGGCTAAAGATTCTGCAATGTTAAGGAGTACAGAGCCAATCCCAGAAATAATTGGTTGTGGAAGAATTCCAAGTGTATGGGTTTTAGGAAGACCATAAATTTTAGTAATTTAAATTTTGGGTGATGATCAATTAATAAAAAAACAGAATTTGTCATCTTTAGTTATTAGTTTTTTTAAGGACTTAGAAAATATGTCTATATTTTTATTAATGGTTTTAAGATGCATTTGTGTGCGCATATATATATATATATATATATATATATATATATATATATAGACACTAATACACACACACAAACATCTTAAGCTTGTTTCATTAAAGACCATAGACAAGGTTCTTTTTTATCATACAAGAAAATTTGGTTTAATTTCTTTAAAATGTCCAAAAATTTCTCCATGAACATTTTCAAGGGCATAACCAGGATGGTATTTTTTCTTTACAACCTGGTGAAACAGTTTTTACATAGCATTTTTATTCCTGTGTTGCTTTAATTTAGATTGTTGTATGGACATGCCAATTTTTATATAGAATTGATCTAAACAATGATAAGAAAAAAAAACTGTAAACAAGTACCTAGTCAGTGTATTTTAAGAAAACACCTGTTATATACACACAAATACACACATACACACACAGAGAAATATATATATATATATATATATATATATATATATCACATACACAAAAAAAAATATATATACACACACAAACACACAGAGATATATACCCACACACATGCACACAAACATATACATATATATATATATATATATATATATATATATATACACACACACACACACATATATATATACACACACACACATATATATATATATACCCACACATGCACACAAACATATATATATATATATACACACACACACACACACACATATATATACACACACACACACACACACATATGAGGATCATTAAATAAGTTTCCAGACTTTTTTTGTATGGACACTTTTATTGATAGTACACACACGAAACTCTAGTCCCCTTCAAAGTAATCTCCTCCAGCTGCAATGCACTTGTTGTACCATTCCAACAACTTCTGGAAGGCCCCATGAAAGTCCTCTTGTGTGAGTGTGTCAATGACCTTCATCACAGCCTCTTTTATCTCCTCAATTGTCTCATAACGACAGCCTCTGGGCTTAGGGAATAAGCAAAAGTCACAGGGAGCAAGGTCTGGACTATAGGTATGGTGAGGAACTGTCTTGATGCCCATCTTGGCCAAATAGTCTGTGACAAGGATGGAGTTGTGGACTGGTGCATTGTCCAGCTGGAAATGCTAGCCTCTTCCGATGGAATCTCTTCCTGAACTCCCTTAAAACCTCAACATAGTAACCCTAACCCTTTGGCCAATCAACTGTGGTGTATTGACTTCCTTACTCCTCCCACACCTCTCATCATCCCTCACAGACTCCCTGCCTTCTTTGAATCTCTTATGCCACTCAAAAACTCATGCTCGATTCATGCAAGATACTCCAAAAGCAGTCTGAACCATTCCATACATTTCTGTGGCATTTTTTCCAAATTTAAAACACAATTTTATTGCATATCATTCTTCTAAAGTGTCCTCACATCCAGATTACATTTTTGAAATTCACCAACTGTGACAATCAGGCTTTAGTTGGGTGTATTCCAATTCCTGCTGTAGCTGTTCATTTGAATCTGAAATCATAAAAATTGGTCAGTCATCTCATAAGATATATAGCAATAAGATAATGAATTTTCAAGAGTCTACAACAATTCTAAATGCCTGTACAAAAAAGTCAGGAAACTTATTGAATGCACCACGTATATATATATATATATATATATATACACACACTCACATATATCATCATCATCATCATGTTGCGCTGCTAGCACGGATCTCCCTGACCCTCTCTCCCCACCCATCTCTATCATCCATGGCTCCCAGGAGGTCTTCAAGACAATATCCTGTATCGGCACAGAGCTGTTCGATATAGATTCTAGCTGGTCATCCTGCGTTTGCTCGTCCATGTAAAAGGGTCCACAGGAATCTATCACTTATGAGTTCATCCTTACTTCTCCAGCAGTGTCCCACATGTCTGGTTCATCTAACTTTGATAGTTTTCGTGAT